>JAKGSA010001114.1:60210-104517 GCA_033558755.1 Philaethria dido | reverse complement strand
AAATAATTAACAAATATTAATAGTTTATCCTCCCCCAAGCCGACTGGTCCTCGTGGGGGACAGAGACCACAACCCTCCAACAATTCACAAAGATGGAAAAAATTATAAACACACTCACAGAAACCCAAGGTTGGAGGAGGCCTTTGCCAACTGGCAAACGGACTTGCAAAAAATAAGCAAGCAACAAATACACAAATAATTAGAATTAGAATTATTTTTTTACTTTCTTTTTTTACATAATAGTAATAGTGTAGTGTAAGGAAAGATATTGTATGTTTTTTGTCCGAATAAAAGGCTTTATTATTATTATTATCTTTATTTTTATATACTCTGGTAAGAAAAAGCACGCGCACTTAACACGCAATGTTTGTTGGATAAAAAGTGACGTACGAAGTGTCTTAACACTGTTCTCTGACTACCCTGCTATGGAGGATAAACCATACAGGCGTCTTTTTATTTTTTAAAATGTATTGAAACTGCGTATCTTTGTCGTACCTTCATTTAATGTTAGTTTAGTGGTGACCAGTGACGTAATCTCAAAGTAACCCAATCAAAGGCAATGTTCGAAAATATCATGTTGCAAAACTTGATTTTATTTTTTATATCAACATAATTGCGGCAAAACTTGGTCAATTTTAAAAAGTGAGGCGATATTTCACTAAATATCGAAACGCTTCGATTTTGGGCGGAATATGAAAAACGTAGAACAGACACGCCGTTCCCCACTTTCCGCCGAATCGAGGCATTGCGTGCTGTGTAGCGGAACGCAACGCTGCGCTTTGCCGTGTTACCAAGCCCAGGAAATCACATACTAAAATTTACGTTCCCTGGAGTGGGAATCGAACCCACAACCTGTCGCGTTTACAGTCGCACACTTGTGCCTCTGCGCTAGGCGTTTATCTATAATATGTTTTTCATGTAACTATAATATGTTTATATATAATCCAAGCACACATTATCAACTAAATTATTGCGTAAATAACATAAATATAAAAAATTTCTTAACTCCGTTACAAACTTATTACACACGTTATATCAAATTTCTCAATAAACGGTTAATTGATGACCAAACTGAACTGAAATCAACAAATTATGTTACAATTTAGGTCGAATTCGACTGTTTTGAGTTTTCTTATTACTAAATAAATTTTATATCGGTTACTATGTTAAGTAATATGCTATTACATATCTTCATGAACTGATTAACTAATGCCTTAATTCTAGTAATATTTAAATACCCATAATTATATATTGGGAAATGTTTAAAAAGAAGCCATTAAGCCTTAAAAAATGGGAAACGGCAATCCTAAAAGAACGGAGTGTCTTAACACTAAGTTCTAAGGTACCCTCTGCGGGATACAGCGTGAAGCTAAAAAAATTAAGACTGATCCACCTTTAGCGTATCAGTGCACTGGAATGACAGGTACCAGATAAACTTATGTTCGCTGGAATTATATATAGGTATAGATTAACGAAATTTACCTTAAGCAATACGTTGTTTCGGCTCAAAATTCAAAATTGCCACTCATGAGATAAAATAAGTGAAAAAAACATGCAAAAAATCGACTCGTGCGCATGTGAAGGCGACTTTTAGTTCTTTGATCGAATGGTCTAAGACACTATGTTCTGTTTTTATATTATTTACCATATTATTTTAATAATAAGGTTGGTTATTGTCTGTAGGTTGGTAACGTTGTGTGGGGATTTTGTGTACTTGTCACTTTTTAGTCAGTCTGCCACTGTCACTTGTGGATGACGCACGCGTAGTGCCTCTCACTGCATTGGTCGGTTTAAATTTTAACGTTTTTTTTTTCATATATAGTGTGTCCCGTTAGTGAAGTGTCATTGTTTTTGTGTTTATTTTAGATCGGATGTCTTATTAATTTTGGTAAGTTTAGGAATTCGTTTTTTTTATTTTTTTAATATGTAAATTAATTTTCTAAATACCTTCATTGTGAATTGATTATTATTGATAGATATTAATATTCATAAATATTTAAATATAATAATTAAAATACAGATAATTTACTATTTTCAACAATTTAATTCAAAAAAGCTCAACATATTTTAACATATAAAAGTTGAAACGTCAAGGTCGATCCTCAACCAGATACATAATGAGACATTCAATTAGTACTGAAGATCTTCATTATAGTAATTATCATTATAACAATACGTAAATGCAAATGCAAGCGAAAGATGTAGGCTTAAGTTAGTGGCACGAGAATTTAACATAAACCGCCAAGCATTTGTCCTACTTCGAGTTATTTTCACTACCTGTCTTCAAGACACGCTCTGTTGGTTATAGATTCAATTTCATTATAGGAAATCATTATTTAAGATACAAATGTATGAAATTATGCTATAATTACTTATTATTTATTACAATTTAACAAGGCAAAGCGCGGCGTTGGGTTCCGCCACTCAGCACGCGTTTGTCTCAATTGGGTGGAGTGTGGAATGGAAATCTTTAGAGAATGGAGTGTCTTAACACTAGGTCGTCTGATTTCTTCTGCCTACCCTCCTACGTGTGGAATACAGCGTGAAGCTTAAAAATATATATATATTTATTACTTTTTTTGTGTATAAGCAAAACGATTTTGAAAGTAACAAATATTTTCACTTCTAAGTAAATTTATATGCAAAATTGCTTCTTAAGTCTCAATTCTCAGAATATTATGAATGTAGAAAGTTTTTTTTCTTTGTAAGTAATAGTGTAGATTAATGCTTTGTCTAGAGTATGTATTTAAAAATTTTATTTAATTTAAAAATTGAATTCTTTTATTTAAAATATCTATTTTTAATTTTTTTTTTCAAAAAAAATACTAGAAGAAAATAATGAAAAGCAATATTTACAAATATATAGGATTTTTTAATAATATTAAACAAACATACACATATTTATATATAGCTAATCTATTACAGGCATACAAATATGTGAGACATGCATGAGGTCACTTTAGCAGTGGAAAGTGTTATAACGGCCATAGAATAAACTTATGAAAATATAAAAAAATAATAAAGCTAAGATATCAATCTAGTTTTATGAATGTGGAACGTTACTTTCAGTTCGCGGTTTACGTATTTTTATGTTAAGTGAAAATGTTACTATTTAGTCTATAACAATTTAAATGCGGCGTTTAGTTCCGCCATCCAAAACGTTCCTTTAGTGTGGTAAATTAAGGGGATTAGGAGAACAGAGTAATGTAACACTAAAAGTGATCGTATATGAACATCGAGTCACTAGTGGATGGGACATGCGAAGTTAAAAATAATATTCAATTAAATTATTATTATGTTCTAATAAAACTATATGTCTTAAATAAAATTATTTTAACCGAATTAACTAAGTGAGAAAATGTGTGTATGCCTCAATTCGGCTGAAAGTGGGGAACGGAGTGTCTTAACACTAGGCTCTCAGATTCCATCTGCCTACCCTGCTATATGCGGGATACAGCGTAAAGCTATAAAACAAATGAATTAAGTAATTGAGTAATTTTTTAGATTTTTTTTTTACAAAATTAATAATTCTTATATATACGCTTCGAACTCTTTGTAGTAGTCTGCTGTCTCAGGTAGACCTATGTACTGAAATGTTTATACTGTAATATTTCAAACTTATTCAAACATAAAAAATATCAAATATTCATATTTATAATGTTAATAAACTGGATATATTTACTATTATTTTTATTACCATGTATTAAATTACGCCTGTCGTGGCGCAGAGGCACAAGCGTGCGACTGTAAACACGACAGGTTGTGGGTTCGATTCCCACTCCAGGAAATGTTAGTATTTTCAATTCCTGGGCTTGGTGACAAGGCAAAGCGCGGCGTTGAGTTCCGCCACTCAACACGCAATGCCTCAATTTGGCGGAAAGTGGGGAACGGAATTGTTGTAAGAGAACGGAGTGTCTTAACACTAGGTTCTCAGGTTTCTACTACCTTGCTATATGTGGGATACAGCGTAAAGTTAAAAAAAAAAAAAAAAAACTACTAAACCTACATATTTATATAAAATACTTGCACTACTGACTGACTGACAGTCAATGTTTAAGCAACTGGTCATAGAAAGCTGAAATTTAGCATGTAGTTTCCTTGGAGAGTATATGTGTGCTCCCCTACTGTCTCACTAAGAGAGGATTTATCCGGAGGAGAGGATTTGTCCACGAAATCGCGGGATACACTTAATAAAAAAAAATATTTATATATTTATTAGTTTCATCTATTTCTATGTATTACATTAGTTTTCTTTAACATAGACATATACATAGTACATGTTTTGGTTTTGAATATAACCAAAGTTAGGTAACGAGCTGTCTGATATCCTAATTAGGATCCAGGCTGTATTTAATATATTATAACTATGAGTGGGGAGGGATGAAAATTTTAATTAGGCAAGCCGTTGAATTTAGAGAAGCCGGTATATTTAGGAAAGCCAAAGGTATAGGATGTAAAGGTATTTAGTAATTTCACTATCGAATTTTGATGATGACTTTTTTTAGGGTGTTTAAGATGCCCGAGCTTGGTTTTTTGCAATTTTATTTTTATATCCAATATTTTTCTAGCAACCCTTTCTTGACCTTGTTTTTTTCCAAACCCAATTATCATTTAAGCTCCAAATTTTCCTGGCGATCTGTTTTTAGCTCTCACATCTTGCTTGACTTCATTTTTTTGCAACTTCATTACAATTTGAGCTCCACATTTTCCTAGCAACCTTTTTTTTTAGATCTCATACTTGTATTCTAAAAAGTTAGGCAAGCCGGTGAGAACCGCGTTGTATGGACACCTCGCCACTGATACCTATACTATTTATCCTCCATACAAACTTCACACAAAAACAATTTATTTTGATCAAATCGCCATCCAATCTTAATATTTTATCTTAATAAACCGTTACTTGAACAGGTATCGTAACAAGACCTCCTTTACTGACATGACAAAAATGGAACACTCTGTATAGTGTATAATAATCATGATTGCCTTCTTAATGGTTGCTTGTCAATATGCATATTACTTGGAAAAAGCTTAGTATCTAGACTATATTTGTGTAGTTCAAAATGAGGTAAAACGGCAACCTAGTCTAAAATAATAGTAGGCGTGAATAAGTGAATAAATCACAAATGTATACTTTTCAAGACAAGTATTTTTTGTTTAAGTTTTGTCTATAAATTCTTTTTTTTAATTTAAATACTTTTTTACCTGATTGTATTTGATATACTTCGGGTTTTTTTGAGTCAAGCATTTAACCTTTCAACCGTATAAATAAAACAAATTCCGAAGCTAATAGGCATTGGCAAATTGTTTAAAAAATTGTATCTGGTACAGATATGTTGACAATAAACTGTTTTTTAATATTATGAAGAGAAATCAATGTATGAGACTATATATGTATTACAATTTTATTAATATATAGATGGTAAAAATATTCTAATACATTTTTATGCCAAAAATAAACATAAATCCTAAATCCGGTTTCCATATCCTTAATTTATCTTTTATATGTGAATATTCTTTTATGGCTTTTTTTTAACTTCACGCTGTATCCCGCATATAGCGGTGTAGGCAGAGGGAACCAGAGAACCTAGTGTTAAGACACTCCATTCTCTTTCAGTATTTCCGTTCCTTTTATGGTGATATATTTATATTCATATTTGTACTGTTAGGAATAATACACTATGAGAAGATGCACAAAGGGTCTTAAGATACTTCGCTTTCCAGTTTCTGTTCGGTTTTTCGGTACCAGTGCGAAGAAATTAAAATAATGTATTAAAAATCGAATCCAGTACTGTCAGTGTCGTGTTTATAGTATTTCGTCCCACTACGCTACAATGGTGTATTGTATATAAATAAATATGCATTTTTAAATAAATAAATTTCAAAGATGATATTTAAAGGTTAATCATTTAAAGTCGTCTCGGTCCGCCCAACAACGTGTAAGGTTTCGATGGGAACTAAAAAGTAACGAGAAAAAGTCGAAGGATACGCGTCACCGCCCTTTTTATACTTTACAATGATGTAAAAATATGGATGCGGTATTAAAAAATGTTAATAAGCCATATTTTTTTAACCTATTTCAAAAAAGGAGGCGGTTCATAATTTGACTTCTTTTGATTTCTTTGTGTGTTTTTACTGGGTAAACCAATTTAGATATATTTTTTTATATTAAAGCTAGTGCGTACATGTGGTCCCATTCAAATTTATTTAAGATCTGACGTAGTTTCTGAGTTATTTGTAATATCTTTACTTTTTATTGCATTTTCTTTGAAGTCGGTTTTCTTTCTTTCTTAACATTTTTAGAAAATATATAAAACTTTGAACTTACCGGGACTCGAATTCGCGCCGCTTGGAATTCGTCCAATCGTTGTGACTGCTAAACTGTACATTTAACCTGTTAACTGGGCATGACGAAATATTTCGTCATACATAAAATACTACTACAAAGGGCATGACGACATTTTTCGTCGTGAAAATTATTAGTAATATATTGAACGCATTACGTTCTACGTTGTTGTTAAATCTCAGAGTTGTTAAATCTCAGAGTGGTTATATTATATGCCATCATATTGATGATACGTCAATAATTTTCATGTTCTTGCAATCTGTAACTGGATTAACAAATGTTTCTTCCCCGGTTAACAGGTTAAAGCATAGGTTAAGTTTTTTATACGTATACTATAAGTGATTTTCTATTCCTAAAAAGTTTCATTAAAAAAATATACCTATTTCAATGTCAAAGGTATACAAATTCTCTCTTCTTTTCCTTTTACAAGTAAATTAAATATACTTCACACACAAAAATCATCATAATTTAACCATAGCATGTTCTATATATAGAACAAGCAAGCACTTCTTACAATCAAGACGTCGCATAGCAATATAACCGAGCGAGGTTCTGCGTCAACAACCTTTGTGTAGATAGGATTATCAACTTACTCCAGGACTTTTAATTTATTAATATGAAAAAATTTATTTAATACTTAATATATTAATATTGTAAAAGCGAAATTTTGTGAGGATAACAGTATGTTAATCTTTCATGCTAAAAGTACTGAATGGATCTCTTTTCTTAATAATTGTAAAATGATGTAAAAAATTGTCTTCATATTTTTGACTGGACCATTTATATCTAGTTGTTTTTAGTTGCTAATTAATTTTCGTACTTCTTTAGTAACTACTTACACACTTTGGTTTCTTCTTACAGTAATGCATTAAAGAAACAAAATTATCTAAAAAAACAATATACAAAATGTCTAATGTCCTTTTATTCATTTTTTGTCATAGATTTTCCCCTTTAATTATTTTTCTTTTATTTATTTAGTTTCATCTTTATTTTTTTTCGCATATCAGGGTAATTGGGGAGATCCTAGTGTCCAGTACTCTAAAAATAAAAAAATAAAAGAAACAGTCAGTCAGTCGGTGATGATCTCACCATAGTTTTAAGATACAATTAAGTAGTTCTATTTAAGTATGCTGCAAATGTATCAATAATAATAAAAAACAAACAAAAGGCACGGGCAAGTGTAAGCCCGTGGATGTAATTTAATTCATTAAAAAAAAGTGTCTAGACTCTCTGTTCTCTATTCTCTATTCGACATTGAAATATTTCGTGTTAAGTGATGAAGCTCTGCGTCCTATTTTACCAGAAATAAACATAATTTAATTCCTCCACATGGGAATTGAACTTACGACCAAACAAACGGCGTGGCAAACGCCTGTCGTGGCGCAGAGGCACAGGCGTGTGACTGTAAACTCGACAGGTTGTGGGTTCGATTCCCACTCCAGGAAATGGAATTTTTTCATTTCCTGGGCTTGGTAACAAGGGTAAGAGCGGCGTTGAGTTCCGCCACTCAGCACGCAATGCCTCAATTCGGCGGAAAGTGGGGAACGGAGTGTCTTAACACTAGGTTTCCTCTGCCTACCCTGATATACGAGTATGCAGTTAGAGTTGAGTTTACAGTTAGACGTTATTCCACTATGTCACTATTTTTTTTTTAACTTAACGCTGTAACCCGCATATAGCAGGGTAGGCAGAGGGAAAATGAGAACCAATTGTTAAGACACTCCATTCTCTTTCAACAATTCCGTTTCACTATGTTACGATGGCATTTTTAATTATAAAACAAATTATTTCCAACAATAACATATTTTTCATTGAACAAAACTATAAAATTTCCTTTTAATCTCTAAATGTGAGTTAATCATAACTTGTTAAGCCGTCAATAAATATAAGCTGGTTCGTATTCAATTATCACACTAACATCTTGTGAGACTTATTTATGTTTTAACAGCTAAAAGTTATGTCTGCAAACCTGTTTCTAAGGATCAAGGATAGAACACAGAATGATTTGCTAATTTAAGAATATGTTATTTCCCAATGTATTATTAATGAATTTGATTTTGTATTAAATTATTCGTTATAATAAGAAGAAAATTAGATTTTTTTTTTAAGAAATATATTATATATTATATATTATATATTATAATATTATAAAAGCGAAAGTAACTCTGTCTGTCTGTCTGTCTGTCTGTTACGCTTTCACGGCTAAACCACTGAACCGATTTTGATAAAATTCGGTATGAAGATAGAACTGAACTTGGGAAAGGACATAGGATACTTTTTATTGCGAAAAAAAATAGTAGAAGGGGTTGAAATACAGGATGAAAGTTTGTATGGAAGTTCCTTATTGTCAAACATAAAATCATGTAATATTTAACTGTTTACAACTTTCACACCTAAACCACTTAACCATTTTTGGCAAATAGTCTAGACCTTGGGAAAGACTATAGTCTACTCCTTACCATGTCGCGTGATATAACCGATTTCCGCGGGCGAAGCCGCGGGCGACAAGCTAGTATATTATATATTTGGTATTTAATAATTAATATGTAGTTATTTATTTTGCATTTAACTGATTGTTGTAAATAATATTCAATGACTAACATATACATACATATACCTATCGATAAGATATTAATGAGTAACAAAAATAATTGATACGTCGTAGCGAAGTAAGACAACATCTGACATGATTGGTGGCGGGTTCGGTCTCGCTCGGGGCGATGATTATGATCATTTTCTGGTAAGGCAAACTTGGCGTTCAGTTGCGTACTCAACATACAATGTCTCCATTTCAGGCAGAAATAGGAAGACGGTGTGTCATGACACTAGATTCTCTGCTACTACGCCGTGGAAAAAAAAACTAAGTTATAAGCTTAAGCTCATACGTTGCTTTAAAAAAATACCGAATAAAAATAATAAGTAACAACCCTATCAAATAGCACAATTTGCTTAAATGTCTAACGTCACTTCACTACATAAATATTTTATGTTCCTATGTACTGTAACCTGTATTAATACAACAATGGAATAATTTAAAATAATCCTCAAACATTTCTCTCTGACTGAGATTTATTATAGGTTTTAAGTTCCTTCCAAGTATGAGGATTTGCAAGTAATTTATTACAATTGGATTGGAATTCCGCTTGTGTCTCGTTAGCTTATTGAAATTGTACAATTGTTTATTCAGTTAGTTTTCTCGATATAATTAATGAAATAATATAATTTTTAGTACTATACATACATACATAGCTTCGTGCTGTATCCCACATATAGCAGGGTAGGCAGAGGGAACCTAGTGTTAATACACTCCGCTTCTCACTTTCCGCCGAATTGAGGCATTGCGTGTTGAGTGGCGGAACTCAACGCCGCGCTTTGCCTTGTTACCAAACACAGGAAATGAAAATACTAACATTTCCTGGGGTGGGAATGGAACCCACAACCTGTCTCGTTTACAGTCGCACGCTTGTGCCTCTGCACCACGATGTACTATACTTTTATAAATTATAATTATACATGATGGTGAGCGGAGAACGGAGAGTTTTGACACTAGATGCTATTAAGATGTGCGAGAAAAAGGGAGAGGCAAAAAAACACATTCAAGCCATACTTGTTTGTTAATCAAGTATCACTAAGCAAAGTTGGCCTTGTTAATTTTACATGAAGTTCAAATACTTTTTTCATAATTACTAACTGCTTATGCGAACGTTTCTAAGAATGGATGTTTGCTATTCTTTTACGTAAAAACTACTAAATATATCTAGATAAACCCTTACAATAATATAGCTAATACACCAGAATAACACAGACTACAATTTATGAAGAGTTTGTGTATTTGGGCTATAATATGAAGATAACTATCTAATACTTACTTACTTCATATTACACGTATGTAATGACAAAACTAAATTTCACTCGTCTCGGTCCATCAAGCGTGGGATTGTCGAAATTTCGTTTCCACCACACCTTTATACTATTGTGATTTTCCAAATACCGTGTTCCGGACACTGCGCCCTTTGCCCCGATACACGACACAGGTACTCTTCCTAGTTTACTTTTTTAAGTACCTATTAAATATATGTTAAGTAGCGGAACTTAACGCCGCGCTTACCACAGAGATAAAGCATAAAGCTGTTTTATTACACATATTTTGCTTATTTACGTTGGTAAATTGAAAATTATGATATACATATCTGAACCAGATAACAGTAGGGCGATACATCAAATTCATTTACTAGAGAAAAATTTTGTATCAAGACACTCCGTTCTCCATTTTCCGTACAATTCAAGACATAATGAGATAAGTATTATTGCGCAAAATATTTTTTTTGTATTTACTATTCAAAAATTTCGAACCCTTTCCTTACATAAAAGTTCTTTATTTCACTTCAAAAGATAAATCAGAAACAAATTAAAAACCAGCTTCTGAATAATCTTAAGTTAATTCAAGGTAATTTATTGAATTTTACAAGACTGGATTGTTGAACAGGTTGGCAGGTTCTTGACCCCAGCCACCCTGGACTTTCGCCTCGGACATTTTAAATTAAGGGACCGATAATAAAAACTGGCAATATAATGGACTCGATGTAATAAGAAATTGATGTGGTACTTTAATTTTTTTCTGTAAAAAGTGTTAATAATATTGCCATATCCATGAGACGATTTACGATTGATTAAAACGTTGTTAATGTATGCTATGTGTTTGAATAATTGAATAAAAAAATGATAGTTATCAAAAAAGTTCAGAAACGTATAAAAAAATTGTATGTAACAGGATTCGAATCTGTGCCTCTAGGAATTCTACGCGTTGTTATCAAGATAAGCCAAAATTCTTTTAAGCTTATTGTTAGCATCTCTCTTTGACCAATTTCCAATACTTAAAAATTTATTTCTAGGAATATTATATCGACAAAAGATAGGATTATTTTATGTTTTTATTATTTTCGGCGAAAAGTGGGGAACGGAGTGCATTAACACTAGGTTCCCTCTACCTACCCCGCTATATGCGGGATACAGCGTGAAGCTATGTAAGTATGTATGTTTTATAAAAATGAGAATTATTCAGCTCTATATTACACACCTGATACACCTGAACAGGTAAAATATTTTAAAAATATTTATCTAATCAAAACTCTATTTGTAAATGTCACCGAAAATTTGAATTAATGAGTTTTTTGCCTCAAGATTTATTGATGACTAGATATTTATCGTTAAGCATAATAATATTACTATGGCTAAGTTACATAAAATGTGTGTAAATTGTATTCTATGTGTTATTCTGATGTATGAGCTATATAATTTTAAAGTTTTATTTACATTCGTTCAGTAGTTTTTGCGAAAAAATAACAAATATCCATCCATCTTCACCAACTTTCGCATTTCAATATTAACTAGGTGTTACCCGCGACTTTACTTGCGTGGTCAATAAGTGACATTAGTTTTACGCTGTATCCCGCATATAGCAAGGTAGGCAGAGGGAACCTGAGAACCTAGTGCTAAGACACTTCGTTCCCCACTTTCCGCCGAATTGAGGCATTGCGTGCTGAGTGGCGGAACTCAACGCCGCGCTTTACCTTGTAATATTATAATTGGGAACTCTCTGCCAAAATATATATATTTTTTATAAAAAATATCCTATGTCATTTTCAATACTTCTAAGAATATCTGTACAAAGTTTCATTATAATCGGTCAAGTAGTTTTAGCGTAAAAGCGTAACAAACAAACAAACTTACATTCACATTTATAATGTTAGTATGGATGGATAGTGTCCTTTTCAACTGTAGAATTTTTAAGTGGCAAAGGTCGCTAACATTATGAATAATGTATTATAATTTATTTATTTTTTAAATGAATTTATTTATTTCTTATTTTAATTAGAACTTAGACGAGATTTAATATAATAATAATTTTATATTTTCGGTACATTTATTTTATTTTCTTTTGTTTCAGTAATTTATTGACTTAGAAATATTGAATTATTAAAAGTACAAATAATTTTTAAATAAATAATTAGTTAAAAACCTTAATAATTTTTAAAAAAGTGGACCGTAGTGGCGCAATGGTAAAGTACTTGATTGTAAAAATAATTGATTATGCTTCGATATCTAGTCAGGGAAATGGTTGTATTTAAAATATTTTCATGTGTTCCCTTAAGTGAGTTCCACCATGCAAAACAATACCACGATTTCGGACGGAAACTGAAGCACGGAATGTCTTAACACTAGGTTCCCTTTACCTATTATAAGCGTGAAAAAGCGTGAAGCTTAAAAAATACCTATTGAAATACTCTCACTAGAGATATATAACTAAGATTTTAGCTAAAAAGAAAACCGACTTCAAAGAAAATGTACTAAAAAGTAAAATTATTACGAATTACTCAAAAACTACTTGTCAGATCGTAATTAAATTTAAATTCCACATCACAAGTACTAGCTATCATATAAAAAAAAGAATCACCAAATTGGTTCCCCAGGAAAAAGTTAAATAGTAACACACATTTAAAAAAAAACAGAGATATCGAGAACCTCTTCCTTTTGAAATCGGTTTAGGTGAAATTTAAAACAAGACGACACTTAGTTGAACATTAATCATTGTTTTATAACTGCAATAATTTAGTTCAAATCATCGAAAAAGCTACGAACTAAATCACCAGCAATATTGAACGTAACAAATTTGTAATACGGTCAATTTGTAGAGTTCTTATATTCGACATAAGCCAAATAGTCACGCATCGGCGAACTAAAAATTGTCGTTCGTACTCGATGTTCTTTACTACTGGCTTGTTGCTTTTAAAATTGCTCAACGAATTACAGAGAGAGAGAGAGTCTAGTAAAAATCTATACTTTCTTTCTAAACAGAAAGGTTGAAGTATTAGTGATGGAACTCTATGTCGGAATAATACAGCTTATAAAAAATAGGATGTAGCTAAATTTTAACCATACGCCTTTTGCAAGGATTCCTGGAGGCGCTGATTCGAAGACTACAACGTTAAAATTTTTATGAGCTTAAATTTTTTTTCGTGCTAAATATGTGAAAAAGTATTTAAAAGTATTTAAATTTTTAATTTCCCTTGATTGAACAAAATTTAGCCTTAACTTCAGTCCAATACAAGATTTATAAAAAAAATTTTAGCCACAAACGCATATTTTATATATATTTTATATACGCATATAATTAAATAAATAAGTAATATGCTCACGCCAAATTTTTTGCAAAAAATTGAATAGCAAAGTTTTAAAAATACCTTCCTATAAATGAAACAAAAATATATAATAAAAAAAAACTTTTACTAGCATCCTATTTTCTTACGTTCAAAACTATAGTCAACACTGTTCTCGTTAGCGAGTATCGTCTCTCACAGTAGACGAATAGTGAAAGTAACCCGTTTGTCATTTTAAGTTTGTTTACGTGACACAATGAAGTTTAGTAGTTTTTGTATTGGTAATTATCTAATGAATATTTAACGCGGAAGTTTTTGATTTAATATAAAACCACACGATATGTCCGTCGTGTTCAATATTGAAGTGTTGATCGGTATCATAATCTATTAGTTTTTATTGTAACATGATTTTTGATAGATTCCATTATTAAAATTACTTGTGTACATATATAGTCAAATATAATTATATCTGTCGTGGCGCAGAGGCACAAGCGTGCGACTGTAAACGCGACAGCTTGTGGGTTCGATTTCCACTCCAGGAAATGTTTGTCTTTTCATTTCCTGGGTTTGGTAACAAGGCAAAGTGAGGCGTTGAGTGCCGCCACTCAGCACACAATGTCTCAATTCGGCGGAAAGTGGGGAATAGAATTGTTGTAAGAGAACGGAGTGTCTTAACACTTGGCTCTCGGGTTCCCTCTGCCTCCCCTGCTATATGCGGGATACAGCGTGAAAGTAAAAAAATAAAAAATAAAAAAAATAATTATATACAAGTACTGTAATATTACAAGGCCTGTCGTGGCGCAGAGGCACAAGCGTGCGACTGTAAACGCAACAGGTTGTGGGTTCCAGCTCCAGGAAATGTAAAATTTTAGTATTTTCATTTCCTGAGTTTGGTAACAAAGCAAAGCGCGACGTTGAGTTCCGCCACTCAACACGCAATGCCTCAATTCGGTTGAAAGTGGGGAATGGAGTGTCTTAACAATAGGTTCTCAGGTTTCTTCTGCCTACCACCCTGCTATATGCGGGATACAGTGTGAAGCTAAAATAATAAAAATATTTACTATATATCTATTATAATAATGAATCATTAATCACTCCGCTCCCCACTTTATTATAGTATATTCCAATCATATTATATTTACATAATTAAGTTTTTCATTAAGTTGTAAAAAAAAATAAACATGATTGCTTCAAATGAATATTAATTATAACACAAAAAAAAACCATACAATAACGATACTTGAACAAAGCTTAAGAGCACGAGCAAGAGCTTAGTTAACAAAAAGTCATTTTTAAATGAGTATAGATACTTTATGAATAATATATAATAATTTCCTAATATTCATTATCGTTGGTAATAGCCATCATAGCGCAGTGGCACAGTTGACTGCAAACGCTATCGGTTGTGGGTTCGATCACTCGGGGGACTAATTAGGTATATTTAAATGTTATTTTCACTACCCCTACTCTAATAAGACAAAAGGCGGCGTTGAGTTCCGCCATACATCACACAATGTCTCGATTTTTTTGTCTTTATATCTTGATTTTTCGGGCGCAAAACGGAGTAAATTGACACTAGGTTCTAACCTATCTACCGCAATATGTGGTATATATCGTGAAGTTGCAAAAAAATATCTAAAAAATATTTTTTTTCTAAGAGAGAATCGTGAAGATTAAGAGGAAAAAGCTTAAAAGATTTAGTTGTGATCTCAAATGATTCATTCGGTTACGTGGTACTAAGTTACAAAAGGCAGAACGGAACTGTAATACTGTACCACTCATCGTTTTGATTTAGCACATTAATTCTAACAAATAATGAAAGCTTTACAAAAGTTGCACTGATAGCCAGTTTTTTTTAAATGACTTTAAAAATATATTTTTAAATTTTTCAATCAAGTGAATAACAGTATCTATATTAACTTACATAGGATAGTTTTTACCAAAAAAAATTTGTTCGCAGACATGATTATTTGTAAAAAAAATATGTTAAATTAGCTACTTTAAAGGCTTCAAATTAACGCTCAATACACTAGTGTGTAGTATTAGTACACTTAGTGTAGTATGGACTGCCATTAATCGAACGAAGCCGCGGGTAACAGATAGTAATTTATATTACTACCTTATATGTACAGGCTATATCATAATGATTTTTTTAGCATCACGATAGACAGAGGGAACCAGAGAACCTAGTTTTAAGACAATCCGTTCCCTTTTAACGTTTCCATTCCCCACTTGCCGTCGAAATTGAGACTTTGCGTGCTGAGTGTAGGAACCCAACGCCGTGCTTTGCTTTGTTACCAGAGCGAAAATAAGAAAATATTTAATATTTTCATAACCTAAAGTGGGAATCGAACCCACAACCTGTCGCGTTTACACACACAACCCCGAAAGGCCTCTATAACCATAATGATCACCTGTCGAAATACACTCCACGTTCGTGTCTCTTGGAAATCCATGATAAATTACATATACGATTTTAAAAAGCTACTTTTTGCGTACCATCTACCTCCATTAGGTTTTTTAAGGCGTTCAGTTTTCCTGTTCATATCTCTTAATGTTTGCCGGATATTGTTCTTCGTAATATCCGTTATATTATTTTTTTTATATTAAATGTTATTATTGTTTGTATATTAAATCTTTTATTGCTATAGGCGTAGTTAGAATGTGTTGGGACATACACGGAGGTTATGGGTTGGATTCCAACTCGGATAAATGTTTCTTTAAGTGGTTTTAAAACTAAAGACAGCGTTAAGTTCCGCTACTGATCGTAAAAAATAAAAAAAAGTATATTCAATGTTAGTTAAATTTTAAATCTATCCAATAACTAAATACAAGGTATATGACGATTTCTTCTTTACAGGTTCTATTATACGTCTGTATATTATTAGTCCTGAATGCAAAAAACGTATCAGACAGTCTCGCAAGTACTAAAGGCTAAGATTAAATATAGACTAACACAAGGTTTTTTTATCATATCGGGTTAAACATTAATTATATAGACGATTTAAAGTAATAAATTACTCAATTGTTTTGGTAAAAATAATAATTTTATGTTATTAACAATGTAATTATCAATATAGTGTGGCCAAATTACAGAAAATATATATACAAATTGCAAATTATGCATTAACCAAGCTATATACCAAGCTATACCAAGCAATATTTACCAAGCTATATGGCAACGCGTAAGTGATGCCCCTGGTGTTGCAAGCGTCCATAGGCCACGGCAACCACTTACCATCAGGTGGGCCGTGTGCCTTGTTGCCACCGTCGTGGTCGTGGTATATAAATATAAAGTTTCATCTAAATATGTTCAGTAGTTTTTGCGTGAAAGTGTAACAAACATTTATATTAGTAGGTCGGTAACCGGTTAGTATAATATTTGTAAAATTGAAATATACTCGTAGCAATTGTAAAATATTTCTTTTTTTTTTAACTTCACGCTGTAACCCGCATATAACAGGGTAGCCAGAGGGAACCAGAAAACCTAGTGTTAAGACACTCCATTCTTTTTCAACAATTCCGTTCCCCACTAAACTAAAATATTAATAATAAACGCAAAATATTAATAAAAATAAATAATTAACTTACTTAGCTTCACGCTGTATCCCGCATATAGCAGGGTAGGCAGAGGGAACCTAGTGTTAAAACACTCCGTTCCCCACTTTCCGCCGAATTGAGGCATTGCGTGTTGAGGGACGGAACTCAACGCCGCGCATTCCTTTGTTACCAAACCCAGGAAATGAAAAATTCCATTTCCTGTAGTGGAAATCAAACCCACAACCTCTCGCGTTTCAGTCGTACGCTTGTGCCTCTGCGCCACGACAGGCGTTGATAAATCCTTTAAACTAATTATTAAAAAAAGTTTAAATTTAATCAAAAACATTACTGATTTTATATATTCTTTTTCCATTAAACCTTCAATCTCTTCTGCCTTATTCATTACGTTATTTGCAATTTAGATATGTCGCTTTCTGATGACGCGAGGTGTGAACGACCCGACACTGACCGAATGCTATGTTTTGCTGTGACAGTTAACTTTCTTACTACGTGTATGTACAAACGTACATATGAAATATATGGATCTTCTTCCTTGATAAAAACATATAGATTATAATTTGTAGGATTTTTAAAAATTACTATTAAAATATATATATATTTTTTGTTTATTTGGTTAAATATGAAATAGAAGAATTTCCATTCCAGCTTTCGTTCTCTTGATGTTATTTATATTCTTTATTGATATTACAGAGTAACTAACAAAGGTGGACTAATCTAAAAGAGATAAATGATTATGAAAATTTTATATGGTAATTTTGCGAAATATATGTGTTTTCAGTGTTATTTTCTGTAAGATAGATAAATTATCAAATAATATATACATACATAGCTTCACGCTGTATCCCGCATACAGCAGGGTAGGCAGAGGGAACCTAGTGTTAAGACACTCCGTTCCCCACTTTCCGCCGAATTTAGGCATTGCGTGCTGAGTGGCGGAACTCAATGCCGACTTTGCCTTGTTTACCAAACCCAGGAAACAAAAAATTCCATTTCCTGGAGTGGGAATCGAACCCACAGCCTATATTATATTTAACTATATTAAGTAAAAATAATTCATAATAATTATAAAAATAGTAGCTATGTAATGAAAACCTAAGTATATTATAGAAGGTTATTTAATAACCTAGTATAAGAGTAACACTTCATATTCAATAACCAAATAAAAGCAAAAATTTGAAGCAATAACTATCAGAGAAGATCAACATTCTATTTTACTAATAAAACAAAAAGTTTGTGAGGATAGATAGGTGGATGTTTCTTTCACGCAAAAATTACTGATCCAATTTGAACGAAATTTTACAGTAATATAGCTCATACATTAGAATGCCAAATAAATAGAATCATATCCTTAATCCTGAAATTCAAAAAAAATGTATCACAATCAATTTTTTTGCAATACGTGATTATAAAGTTTGTCTTGTCAGCGTATGTCTGAATAAATTTCGTCTTTGTACACGGTTCAATGATCGCGTTGTTACGGTATCGGTTTTTGCCACAATTAAATACACCTTCGAAAAACTGCTGCTATGTACTCAGAATATTTTTATGCTTATTAAAATTACTATAAAGTATTCGAAAAATAATTACTTGCCAAGTACAGTAGTTGTTTTAAAATTGATAAGGTTTTTTGGAAGAGTAATGCAAATATAGTATAAAAAATTATGTTTCTAGTGTATTAATTATTTTGAATATCATATATAATATATTTAGTAGATCTAAGAAGACCATATTAATTAATAATGGTTTTTTTTTATAAAAAAAAATCATTTTACGTATTATAATATCTAGATGCCATCTTGCAGTGGACCAGGGTCGAACTGTAAACATGATTGAGTACAACTACCATTCGAGGGATGATTATATTTAAATTATTCTAATTACTCTACACTGATAAGAGACGACAGGCGGCATTGATTGCCGATTTCGGATGAAAAATGGAGGGCGGAGAGTTCCGCGACTTACCACGCTTAAGTAATGTCCCACATTAAGGAATTTATTGCACTAAATTATATACATACTACTAAATATACATACTATCTTGACACTAAAGTCTCTCTCTCCATCTGAAGAGTCTAGTCTATCTGTCAAGCCTGCTATGTGAAAGAACGCGTAAAGCTAAAAAAAAAAAATAAAACCAATTTAAATTAATGTATATATATATTTTTTAACTTCACGCAGTATCACGCATATAGCAGGGTAGGCAGAGGGAACCCGAGAACCTAGTGTTAAGACACTCCGTTCTCCTTCAACAAATCCGTTCCCCACTTTCCGCCAGATTAAGGCATTGCGTGTTGAGTGGCGGAACTCAACGCCGCGCTTTGCCTTGTTACCAAACCCAGAAAATGAAAATACTTAATGAAGTATTTTCAGGTAATGACCTGGAGTGGGAATCGAACCGACAACCTGTCGCTTTACTTGTGCCTCTCCGCCACGACAGGCGTTTAATGTATATGGTACTTGAATATCAAACCTGTACCTAAGCTCCAATACCACGAAGTCATATTTCACCACGAAGTCATAACTCGTATAAAACTTCTCAAGCTTTTTGTTCATAATGAAGTGAACATATCCGTAACCACCCGTCACAACTAATCACGACTTTGCAAGGCCGATGATATAATCGTAATGGTGAATATTAAAAATTAATTAAAATATCTTATTTCATATCACCAATCAATTTATTGGTATGAGAGCGTTATGTGTACACGTACATACATACATGTATTATATTGTATGGGTTTTTATTTAGCCTTGTGACACTTTAACTTAGTCTAATTAAATATCAATTTTAGAAAAATGATTGATTCGTTTTTATGTGTAATTTTTAAAGAGATATGTGTATTCTTACGGAAATGAAACCAATATTGTCTTATTGTTAGTTTTTTTTTAGCTTCACGCTATATCCCGCATATTGTAGGGTAGACAGAGAGAACCTAGCGTTAAGACACTCCGTTCCCCATTTTCCGCCGAATTGAGCATTGCGTGCTGAGTGGCGGAACTCAACTTATTGTTAGTTTTGAAGGTTTATTCACAATAACACTTTAAGGAAGTGTTATTTTGAATGTATACTTTATAACTTAGGATAAGAAAAACATTTTTACAAAATATATGGATTTTTTTTCATTAATTAAATCTTTCATGGATCTTCCACAAGCAGGCAAAAATCTACTAAGTATTGATAGACACTAAAAGTAGAAATATGTTTTTTTAACTTCACGCTATAGCCCGCATATAGCATTGTAGGCCGAGGGAACCTAAAAACCTAGTGTTAAGAAACTTCGTCCGGCGGAACTCAACGCCGCGCTTTGCCTTGGTACCAGAGTGAGGAAATGAAAACACTGAATATTATTAAAATAAATATTCAATATCTTAATTTCCTGGAATGGGAATCGAACCCACCAACTTTTTGTTTGCGTTTACAGTCCCACGCTTGTGCCTCTATGCGATGACAGGCCTCGAAAACAATTATATCGGCAGAATTACTCAATTTATCAAAATATTCGCCACTAAGACATATTATTTGATGTGAATTGTAAAAATGTGAAAGCACCTTTCCCATATAACAGAAAAAAAATAAAAAAACATAATATTATTATTTACGATCAATTATTATTTGACGCTTAACCGATGCTAATGAGACAAAATTACGAATAACATTAATGTTCGACGTTACTCCGTCAGAGTAGTTGTATAATCGATTTCTTGTTCCGAATGCCTGTTCAGATTTTGAAGTGAAAGTAGATAAATCTTGGTTCATTGGTAAATAACACGCAATGATTTGTATGGGATCGGTATCTATAGTAAAATGTTATAGAAACTATTTGGGGCTATAATTGGGTAGACATTTAAGCAGCGGTGAGGGGTGAAAATTTTAGTTAGGCAAGCCGGTAAATTAAGGGAAGCCGATTTATATAAGCCTATATATATGTTTAGGGAAGCCGATATATTTAGGGAAATTGGTATAGGATGTCAAGATATTTCATAATTTCACTATACAATTTTGGCGATGATCTTTTTTTTAGGTCTATAAGATGTCAGACCAATATTTTCCTGGCGACCTTTTTTTAGGTCTCATACTTGTACGTTGAAAAGTTAGACAAGCCGGTGGGAATCGACTTGTATGGACGCCTCGCAACTGCATTTGAGCGTGTGAGATAGTTAGAATAACTTAAAAAACTAGAATAGTTACAGAGACCTCATGTCAAGACACTCCGATCATCGCTTTCCGCTCGAATTCCAAACATTACATGTTGAGTGGCTGAAATCAATGTCGCGTTTTATCTTATGGAAGCTGCATAATGAAAATAGTTTTAATAATATCCTTCCTCAATTGGGAATCGAATCTTCAACCATCACGTTTATAGACAAATGCCATTGCGCCACGATATCTTAGTTCTTGAATCTATAAAAGATATTGAAGAAATCGTTTGAGACTCTAATAGGTAGAAATTTGGATGCGTGGGATTATTTTAATACGGTCATGACTTATAAGTAAGCTACTTATATTACGTGGTATCGACTATTAAGTTAAATTACAAAATTATTGTAAGTTTATTAGGCGGAAACCCAGAGATATTTATTTTTTTTTTTTTTATTGATAACGGATGAGCAGAAGGGCCAATTGATGGGTAGTGTAAGGGTTACCTTCGTTCATAGACATCTACAACACCAGATGTTGCTGTGGAGATGCAAGCTGCCAACCTACTGATGGAAGGGGGGGACAATAGTCCATCATCAGAATCCACCACATTTTGGGGGAAAGAATGGGTGGGAAAGGGGAAAATCTGGCTTTTTTTTGATATGCCATCGAACCATGGAACACACATCATTAGATATTTATGTCTTTGACATGATAGTGGTCGCGAGCCAGTTGTGGAGGACGAACCTCCTACCACCTAACAGAAAATTAGGTAAAAACAAATAACATATGTTAAATAGGTACTTATTATGCTGGAATAAATAGAATTTTAGTTAGAACTGTTTTAAAGAGGTCATCGTAGCACAGTGTCAGACAGTAAACGCGATTAGTTGTGGGTCTGGGATTCCCACTTAGTGTAATATATTTAAATTATTTTCATTTTTCCGCTTTGGTAAAACAAAATGCGGTGTTAACCTCCGCCACTTAATACGCAATGTTTAACATTTAGGCAGAAATGTCTTAACAGGTTCTAAGTTCTAGGTTCTCTCTGACAACCTTGCTATACGACATAAAACGTGAAGCTGCTTTGGTTCATTTATTTTTTTTTAACTTTACGCTGTATCTCACATATAGCAGGGTAGGCAGAGGGAACCTGAGAACCTAGAGTTAAGACACTCTGTTCTCTTACAACAATTCCGTTCACTTTGCGCCAAATTGAGACCTTGCGTGTTGAGTGGCGGAACTCAACGTGCAACTTTGCCTTGTTACCAAACCCAGGAAATGAAAATACTAACATTTCCTGGAGTGGGAATCGAACCCACAACCTGTCGCGTTTACAGTCCCACGCTTGCGCCTCTACGCCACGACAGGCGTTAGTAGGTTAGGTTAGTTGGTTCATAATACTAAAAATTTGTATACAAACAGCATAGAAATATAAAAAAAATATATTTTATCAGAAAAAAGGATATCCATCGATACTAAGAATTATAAACTAAAGAATACCCATCATAGCTTTGACGGTTTTATAAATAATTCACATACAGTATAATAATAAATTTTAGAGCTTAGTCTCTCGCTTTGTCCAAACCGGAAATGCTACCTGAGACAGAAATACCTTGCAGGATATTGTTATGCGTATACCTTACAAATTAAATGTATAGTAACGGTTTTAACGAAAAGTAACTTTAGTATATTAGTAATAAAGACTAAAGTTCTGTGTCAATTTTTTGATATTTAGTTTTCTAAGAAAAAAACTGATATTATGAGTCAATAATGGATAGGTTTGAATTCGTTTCTTTTTATAATGTGGAGGATTAGGTTTTAGATTATTGAGTTATATTTAAAAGTATTTATTTATATGGAAGTGTGGAATAAAATATTCACGATTAAAAAGTATTGGAATCCAAAAACGCCCAAAATATATCTTTAAAAGCTTAATTTCTTTTAGCGAATCATTCAAAATAAAATTATACAAATTTACTTTGATATTTAGAAAGAAAAAAAAACAATAAGAAGAAGGAGATGTTTCACTATATTGTATTTTAACTAAAAAGATTTATTATGTTGCCATCGTTGACACAGTAGGACCCCGTCTGATTGTAAACCTAATTGGTTGTGGGTTCAGTTCCCACTTGAGCATATATAAAATATTTCTCCGCTCTGGTCAGACAAAGCAATGCATTAAATTCTACCACTCAATATGCAATCTCTCTCAATCTTGATTTTAGGCGAAAAGTATAAAGAATGTCTGTCGTGGCGCAGAGGCACAAGTGTGTGACTGTAAAGCGACAGGTTGTGGGTTCGATTCCCACTCCAGGAAATTAAGTATTTTCATTTTCTGGGTTTGACAAGGCAAAGCGCGGCGTTGAGTTCCGCCACTCAACACGCAATGGCTAAATCTGGCGGAAAGTGGGGAACGGATTTGTTAAAAGAGAACGGAGTGTCTTAACACTAAAGTCTCTCTGTCTATATATCTCTGTATATATATATATATATATATATACATATATAAGTAACACAAAGATAACAAAGCATTTAAAACTCAGTCATTTCTAAATTAAGACTAACAACAAAGTTACTTAGAACGCAGCTTGCTAACTTACGTCACCTTCAATATTTGACATCACACTTGAGGTCATAGGAATTTGCACCTATCCGGTAATATGGCCATTGACTTTAGGTATTCGTTTATAATACAATTACGAATTCACTTAATTTGGGAAAATGTGTTGAACTCTAACTTGAAATTCTTTTTACTTTTTTCATGTTTTAACTTCTTTTTACTTTTTTGACTCCGCAAAGGCCTATGATGATGATGAATCATCCATTCAGACCATCGCGGCCTAGTAGTAAAGCTTCTGCCTGTTAACTTGATTGATTGTGGATTCGATTCCTACTTCGGCCAATATAATATTTATAATTATTTTCATTTCCTCACTTTCGGAACATAAAGCACTACGTTGAGTTCCGTCACTTAACACTCAATGTTTTTTAATTCGGATTTAGTATGTAGAGAACGGAGTGTTATAACTGAGTTCACTCTACCTAGATAGATGGGTATATATACTGAATAAACCGTGAAATTAAAAAAGTTTAAGTACATACATACATATATAGCTTCACGCTGTATCCCGCATATAGCAGGGTAGGCAGAGGGAACCTAGTGTTAAGACGCTCCGTTCCCCACTTTCCGCCGAATTGAGGCATTGCGTGCTGAGTAGTGGAACTCAACGCCACGCTTTGCCTTGTTACCAAACCTAGGAAAATAAAAATTCTATTTCCTGAAGTGGGAATCGAACCCACAACCTGCCGCGTTTACAGTCGCACGCTTGTGCCTCTGCGCCACGACAGCTAAAGAAGATAGAAAAGCTTAAGTGTAAAATATTATTATCAAAATATTTTCTTCTTCACCATAAAATAATTTAAAAATGAAATCTTTTAAAATTGTATTTCATGTTATTATAGAACACATAGAAGCAACTGTGGAGACGTTCACAAATCGGTCATGGCTGATGAAAGCAGTACGTGACTCTACTGATAATAACTTCGACAAGAAACGTTTACTTTCGAGTGGCCAAGCTTATACTATATATTACTATAGCTTTATAAGACTTCGAAAATATACTTTACTGACTGTAGTTAGGTTTATTTTAATGTGGATAGCGGGTTCGATTACCATTTGAAGCAATTGTTATAAGTGTTCGCTTTGACTTATTTGTATATACTATACATACATGAAATATATACACTGTATTTACTTCTACCTTCTGTTTTTTCTTTTTTAATATATGGTTAAAAAGCGCTACACTCTTTTTCCCGCATATTTAAGAAACATGATGAATTGAGTAACGGAATTAAGCGTAATATTTTATAAGCAGGCCGAATACATATTCCACAACAATACAATAGCGCTGCAATGCCATGGCATCTTCTGTATATATAAAAATGAATATTTGTCTGTATGTCATCGATGAACTCAAAAACTACTGTGCGGATTATTATAAAAATTGGTATATTTTACTTTAGAATTATTTTTCTTAAATTTATCTTAGTTGTTGGCGTTGTTGGTATTTAATAAAAAAGTCATAATAATCAATAAGTTTAGAAAAGAAACTAAAAGACCCTTAAAGTTATTTCTGTCAATGAAAATATTGTATTACCATCGAATCCGGACACATGCTCAAATTTTCAAGTAAATTGAAGGCCAAGTGATTCAAATTTTGAATCAGGATTTTCTTACATTGATTGATTAACATAGATGTCCTATCGTGGCGCAGATACACAAGCGTGCGACTGTAAACGCGACAGATTGTAGGTTCGATTCCCACTTCAGGAAAAATGTAAAGTTTAGAATTTTCATTTCCTGAGTTTAGTAATAATGCAAAGCGCGCCATTGAGTTTCGCCACTCAGCACACAATGCTTTAATTCGGCGGAAAGTGGGGAACGGAATCGTTAAAAGAGAATGAAGTGTAACACTAGGTTCTCAGGTTCCCTCTGCCTACCCTTCTATATGCGGGATACAGCGTGAAGTTAAAAAAAGTCACATAATATGTAAGTGAATCTATTAAAAGCATTTTAAAAAGATTAGTTATAGGAAATAGTGTTCTAATTCACAATAATCTTTCCATGGCATTTTTATAGCAATAAAAATTGTCATTACCATTAAAACAGATTCCTCGAAACAAATGAATAATCATAAATTATGTTAAAATTGCTACGTTTGACTTCGCATCCGATTACATAAGGTGAAATATATTTTAGAAAGGTAATAATTCATTATATGTATTACTAGCTGTGCCCGCGACTTCTTCCGCATGGGATTTAACAAAAAAGTTAAATTGTGTTAAAGTTATAATATTAGAAGTTTTAAATTTTTCTAAAACAAAAGTAGCTTAAGTTATTCCTTATTAAATCAGCTACCTGCTAGTAAAAGTCCCGTCAAAATCGGTCCACCCATTTCAGAGATTAGCCGGAACTAACAGACAGATATATAGACGAAAATTGTAAAAAGTGCTATTTTGGTATGTAAGTAGTAAAAAGCGGCTATTTTAATATTACACCTTTCGTGGCGCAGAGGCACAAGCGTGCGATTGTAAACGCGACAGGTTGTGGGTTCGATTCCCACTCCAGGAACTGGAATTTTTCATTTCCTGGGTTTGGTAACAAGGCAAAGCTCGGCGTTGAGTTCCGCCACTCAGCACGCAATGCCTCAATTCGGCGGAAAGTGGGGAGCGGAGTGTTTTAACACTAGGTTCCCTCTTACTAGACTGCTATATGCGGGATACAGCGTGAATCTATGTTTGTTTGTTTAATATTACAAACAGACACTCCAATTTTTTTATATGTATAGATGTATACATATAATGTCGCCATCGCCTCTATGACCAATTGTAAGCCTATAAATTTTTCTAATGATCAAATAAACTAAACTTAATTGGTGATTTAAAGTTATTTGTGATTAATTCTAAGAATTTCATGTTATTTTGTATGAAAACAGGTGATAATAACAGGTTCAAAGCCTTATTTTATTTAAATTAATGTTAGGCTTGTATACGGTTTTTTGTTAATCGAGGCTTTAATAGGGCTCTATTACTTAATATATGTTGTGAAATGAAAGCAAAAACGAAAGAAAAACATATAGAGAATTAGGACGTGCGTACTATATATGTATGTCTTCGCTAATGTTAAATATATATGTTAAATATGCCTGTCGTGGCGCAGAGGCACAAGGGTGCGACTGTAAACGCGGCAGGTTGTGAGTTCAATTCCCACTCCAGGAAATGGAATTTTGTATGGGTGTGATAACAAGGCAAAGCGCGGCGTTGAGTTCCGCCACTCAGCACGCAGTGCCTCAATTCGGCGGAAAGTGGGGAACAGGCATTGCGTTGAGTGGCAGACCTCAACGCCGCGCTTTGCCTTGTTACCAAACCCAAGAAATGATAATACTAAATTTTACATTTCCTGGGGAAGTTAATGTTATTTAAACATATTCCTTATCTAGAGTGAGAATTGAACCCAGAACCATCGCATTTTCAATGAAACGTTCCCACTGTGCTACTAGGCCTCCATGTAAATACATGATATAAAACTGTCACACTAAATAATGAGTACTTAAATTTTAATGGCATACCACTTTTTACTCAGCGACAGATCTAACTGCGTTCGCGAACGGTACACACAAACGGAACGGTACACATTAACTCTGATATGAATCGACTACGGTATAAAAATTTCTATACTTAATTCACACTACATAGATAATAAAAATAATTAATTTATACTAGTAAATATATGTTTAATAATATATAAAAATTTCAAAAAGTAAGAAAGTTACCGTGGCGCAGTGGTTCAGTGTCTGTCTGTACACTCGATAGTGGGTTCGATTTCCATTCAGGGGAGTGATTATTTTTAAAAAATAAAGAATGGAGTGTCTTAACACTAGGTTTTCTCCGCCTAACCTGCTAAAATAAAAATAAACGTAAAATATTCTATAATTTAATAATTTTTGCCTTAATTATCAATTTTTGTTAAGCATTGTTTACTTCACTCAAACCTAAGAGGGGTATATTCTTAGTGCTTAAGATAGAAACATAATATGTCAAGCGGTCCATACTAATAAATTATTGACAATCAATGAGGATTATAAATAAGCTTGAATTGTCAACTAAATCTTAACCTTTAAAAATACCAATATGGTCATAAATATTAATGTTAATAAAAAATATTATAATATTGAAATAATTATAGATATAATAAAACTTTTTATAGCTAGAAGCTGGAATAAAAAAAGAAAAAGGACTTGAAATAAAATGCAATAAGATGTAAAGTTATTACGAATAACACAAAAACTACTTGTCAGATCTTATTTAATTTAATTTGGATCACGTTAGAAGCGGTAACACATACTAAAAAATTAAGTCGAATTGAGAGCTACCTTCTGTTTTGAAAAGTGGTTACCCCACAGGTAAAGCTACATGCACCAATTCTTAAAAGAAGTCCAATATTTAATTAAAACTTTATATGTAATCATTTTTAGCTTCACGCTGAAGGGTAGGCAGAAAGAATCTAGTATTAAGACACTCCGTTCCCCACTTTCCGCCGAATTGCGGCATTGCGTATTGAGTGGCGAAACTCAACGCCACGCTTTGCACTGTTACTAAACCCAGAAAATGAAAATAGCAAACTTTTGCATTTCCTGGAGTGGGAATCGAACTCACAATCTGTGGCGCTTACAGTCGCACGCTTGTGCCTCTGCGCCACGACAGGCGTTTGGTTTGAAAATGGTTTGAAACTGGATGTAACAAAAATCATGATAAAGAAGTAAATCTAAAGGTAGTAATCTAAAGGTAGCTATAAGGTTAAATCGGCGAGAGAATGAGTTAGAAAATATGTGTTTTATATTCCCGGCCTCCTCTTTGTGGTATACTTTCTAGTTTTCCTGAATACACAGAATTCATTTAACTCCCTCGTAGGTGATTTGTCTGAAATTTCACTTTTTCGTATCGTATCGTTTGAATTGCACACGATTTTTTTTTTATTATTCTCACATATCTCTCAAAGGATAGCAAAAGGGAACTTAATGCTTAATTACTCTGTTAAGTTATACTTGAAAATACTCGTATATAAAAATATATATTAAAAAAAGAAAAAATATTAGCTTGCTTAAAGATACTTAACAACATGCCATATATGGAAAAGAGATCTACAACTCTTGAGTCGTCTCTAAAACATTTAGAAAACAAACTTTTAAACTAGTTTTACTGAAGGCTGAGAGCAAGGTTTAATCTCTAGGACATACATATATACATATAAAAACGTATGATAAATACTATTTTATTTATGAAGTAGCTTCACGCTTTATCTGTTAGTATAGTTGTAGGGAACCTAGTGTCAAGACACTCCGTTCGCCACTTACCCGAATCGACACATTGTGATGAATGATTTTAAATATAATTATTTCCACGAGTGGGAATCAAACCCACAAACAATCGTATATACAGTCAGACACTGTCTCACTGGGTCACGATAGTCTACGATGGCAAATGTTGGATACATTTTCGATATATCAAGCTAAATAATTTTTTTTTTATTTTTTTTTTATTTATTTATTTAATAAGATTACCAACCATTGTACAATAATATATAAATCTATTATAGTAAAAATAGCTTACAGTCTAATATTGTTAATGTAATACCACATAAAGGTAACCATCGATTGCAAAATATATTTAAAAGAAAAAAAAAAGAAACAATAAGAACATATAATAAAACATTAAAACAGTTTTAACGCCGTTTAAAGGACGAACAAAACACGTTTTTATTAAAAAGGTTATATTCGTATACATCGAGTACATTCGATTAGTTCCCTTGTAAATAAATTGGATTAATTAAATTTCGATTGAACTGAAAGTCGAGCACGTGACACGATTCCGTTAGTTTTTAATAAATCGATATAAATCGTGTTTATGTTTTATAAATCGATATCAATATGAATAAATCGTGAAATTTTATTATACTGTATGTAATTTTATTTGGATGGTGTCTAAGAATCAAAATTTTCTTCTTTCCTTTTGGTATCGAAACACTCTTAGTGCTTGCCTTCATGTCGCATGAAACAAACAGGAGAATCTGCTATCTAAGAAGTATAGTCTCGGCTCTATGTAGATAAATTTTAAACGTATCTGTCACTGTCACTGAGTAACAGAAAAGTTATATAGATGTATGTATATTGATAGATACATACACACTTCACGCTGTAACCCGCATATAGCAGGGTAGGCAGAGGGAACCTAGTGTTAAGACACTCCGTTCCCCACTTTCCGCCGAATTGAGGCATTGCGTGCTGAGTGGCGGAACTTATCGCCGCGCTTTGCCTTGTTACCAAACCCAGAAAATGAAAAATTCCATTTCCTGGAGTGGGAATCGAAACTACAACCTGTCGCGTTTACAGTCGCATGCTTGCACCTCTGCGTCACAACAGGCGTTATGTATATTGTTTTTTTTTTATGGATAATGGATGGCAAACGAGCAGAAGGACCACCTGATGGTAAGTGGTTACCTTCGCCCATGGACATCTACAACACCAGAGATACGTTGCCGGCCTAGAGGATACAGATAGAAGGGGGGAAGAATGTATTAGTCCGCTATCGGAACCACCACAATTTGGGGAAAGGGTGGGTGGTAAAGGGGAAACGGAAATATTGATGATTGTATATATTAAAAACAATTAATATATAACAATTTCCCTGAGTGGTCTCATCGACTCCTTAATCATTTCCTTGGCTTGAAATAAAAAAATGTATTTTTCGTTTAAAACCTATATAATTATAGTATATGAGAAAATATGCACTTTTCTTAAATACGTACAAAAAAGGCTGTATTAAGTAATAATTAAAACCTACTTGGTTAGTAATAATTATATTATTTTGACCTATTATCTACATAGGTGTAGATATAGTACACAATTCTTAAAAGGTTAACAAACTTGAAAGCAATACATTTTTATGCTTAAGACAACATTACATAACACGTTATGTGACACAGTATAATGCGATAGCTTACGAACTAAGCTTCAAGTTATGATAATCTTTTAGTTTATTTGCTATCAATGTATGTACACTTGTGCATCTGTGGTTGCAGCGTAAAAACAGTACAAGTTCGGAGGAAAGAAACAAGGAAAGGGAAAAAGAGGTTGAAATATTGATAAAAAAATTGGATTTAATGTAGACCTAAAGAGACACGTATACGCTTTGACAGATGTTGACAGAATTAAGAAAATACTTCAAAATCAAATTTTATTAATTATACGATTTTAGAAAAAATGGCAAACTTTCAATTGAATTTCCCAAAAATGTTTAAACTTAACACTCTTTAGGCTGCAGCCACAAATATGTAGTATTATTAGGTTAAATAAGTTGGAAGAAAAAGAAGTTAAGAGTTATATTCTAGAAAAATTTGAATGAATGGAAATGAAATAATATACTAGAATCTCTTTAAGCCATCTTGGTGTAGTAAGTTTGACGTCTGACTGTAAAACGTGATTGGTTGTGGCTTCAATTCCTATTCAAGGCATGATTATATTTTTTCATTACACCATTTTTGAAAGACAATATCGCATCATCATTAAAGCTCATTTACTCAACACATAATGTCTCGAATCGAATGGAGAGTGGAGAACCGAGTGTCTTAACAATAAGTTTTCCCTGACTATTTGATAGTTGTCAAAATAATGAATAGCATAATATAATTCTCCCTGCTCAATTTCCGACCGAATTACCGAACTTCAAGGAAAACAGCTTCACGTCATCCGTACATGGTGGATATTCCTTATGTACGGACAAAGCGGTTTGAGTCACAATCTTTATGCGCACAGCGAAACTATGGAACTCATTGCCGGCTACTGTGTTTCCTTCCTTCCAGTCAGAACAATTTAGGGGTCTTCAAATCAAAAGTCAATAGGTTCTTTCTAGGCAAACGTGTTTCATCGTAGACCGCATTAATGTTTACCATCAGGCTTTGATGCGGTCTAACGTTTGCCTATCAATCATAAACAAAAAAAAATATAGTAATTTTAAGTTCAAATAAACTGTTTCGGTAATGAAAAAAACTTGATTTCTATGCGTAAGTTCGAACATTAATATATTGAATATCTGAATAGTGAATGTAATGGTAAATCAAACATAAAGAAGCAACATTAATTAGCTTCCATAATATATATAAGTGAATATAGTAATTATGTTCATTTTAAATACAATTAAATTATCATTACCTAAGTAATGAAAATGTTATACAATATTATGCTCCAGTCTGTTTCAAAGGTATCATTGCCAATAATAAAGAATTGTAAACCATTGTCGAATATAAAAAAAAAAAAAAAAAAAATAGTCCCACTGAGTTTCTTGCGCCGGTTCTTCTCAGGTCTGAGGCATTAAATTTAGTGAACCGGTGGTAAATTATTTGACGTTCAAAAAATGAAGCTTGTAACCTCTTATTTTGAATAAAATTATTTGACTTTGACTTTGACTTTGCAATTTTTATTTAATTAAGCTTCAACTAAATAACCTATATACGTTCTTTTAAGCTATTAATTTATCATATAGCATAAGTTATTCTGTTTATTATAACTTTTAGTCAATTAGTCACCCTACAAGTATTAAATATTATTAAATAATAATATTTAATACTTGTAGTATTTAGTATTTTCATTTCTTGGGTTTGGTAACAAGGCAAAGCGCGGCGTTGAGTTCCGCCACTCAACCCGCAATGCCTCAATTCGACGGAAAGTGGGGAACGGAATTGTTGAAAGAGCATGGAGTGTCTTAACACTAGGTTCTCTGGTTCACTCTGCCTACCCCGCCGCGGGATACAGCGTGAAATTAAAGAAATAATAATAATATTTTTTTTTATCTTTACGCTGTATCATGCATATAGCAGGGAAGGCAGAGGGAACCAGAGAACCTAGTGTTGAGACACTCCGTTCTCTTTTAAGATTTTCGTTTCTCACTTTCCGCTGAATTGAGGCATTGCGTGCTGAGTGGTGGAACTTAACGCTGCGCTTTGCCTTGTTACCAGAGCGAGGAAATGAATATACTAAATATTATTTTATATTTTCATTTTCTGGAGTTGGAATCGAACCCAAAACCTATCGCGTTTACAGTCACATACTTGTACCTCTGCGCTACAACAGTCCTCCAATATATAGATTACATTTCGAAAAACTTTATTAGAATTATTAAATTTGATATAAAGATTTGCTTTAAAAAAACACATCGAAGCTTGTTTTTGGTGGCAAAACCCAACATTTACTAAAATGACTAATTCCACATAAAATACAGATGAGATTTTTGAGATGTTAAAAACATTTAATTTGTCAATTTATGTTCACCTCGCGTTTATAGCTTTGTAATGATATGCGTCTGTCCTTGTGATTTTATGTAACACGTAATAACCTTAAAATAACATGGAGTATGCATCATTTACATAAATATATGTATATGATTATAATCATTTTAGATTATTTATATGAATTTGTGGTAAAAACCCCCAGAATGTCACTTGTTTCTATGATTTTATGACAGATATATAAATATTAAGAACCAGTTAGTTGCACATAATTGAAATATTCATATTTTGTGATATTAAATATATGATACACATATGTAAATAATAATTTAAATACATACATAGCTTCACGCTGTATCCCGCATAAAGCAGAGTAGGCAGAGGGAACCTAGTGTTAAGACACTCCGTTCCCCACTTTCCGCTGAATTGAGGTATTGCTTGTTGAGTGGCGGAACTCAACGGTGCGTTCTGCCTTGTTACCAAACCCAGGAAATGGAAACTTCCAGTTCCTGGAGTGGGAATCGAACCCACAACCTGTCGTGCGTTTATAGTCGCACGCTTGTGGCTCTGCGCCACGACAGGCGTTAAGATCGGCGATATATATATTTTTTATTTTTACAGCTTCATGCTTTTCCGTACAACATTATGGATATTCAAACAGAACTTAGCGTCGGAACTCTCCGCTATTCAATTCTTCTTTCTTATTCTCTCTCCTCCTTTCTTGAAACATCAAATACACAACTTTACGCTGTATGATGGCTTGCAAAAGCTTGCGTTTCTGATCAATCTGGTGCAGAACTTCAACAACTGACGTGTACATGGCATGGTACAGAGACATGTACATGGTACATGTGTTTGAAAAGTCTTTTTTTTAAATTCACCTTTACTGTATATTAAAAAGAAACACATTTTAAACGTAATTAAGATTTCAACAAAAAAAAACCATTATTACAAATATCTCAAAAACTACTCATCAGATCTTAACTACATTTAAATGCAACTATATATGAAGTTCTAAGTTGATGGTCTCCTCGGAGGCCAAGCCAGGGTCAGAGCTCTTCAAGCTCGGCCCCCACAAAAGCCGGTGACGCTGTTGAGACGATTAGGGCCGAAAAATATATATATATATATATAAAACAAGGATCATTAAAATTGGTTCACTCAGTAAAAAAATATGCGATAACACACATAAAAAACACATTCAAATAGACCTCTTTTTTTACAATCGGTAAAAGACTTCATATATCGCTTTTTAAAACTTACTAACTGGAGAAACTCGCTAGAACTATCTATATATAGAAACTGGTTATGCGAGAATCAATCTGTCTGTCCATCCATCGAAACCTGAATGATATGTTAAGGTCGACATCTAATTGCGTTTTATTTTCTAACTAGTTTTTATACCTTCTTTGTTTTTGTTTATAGTAAAATACTGCGGTTTACTTAATGAACTGGTTTTTTTTGGTGGTAGGAGGTTCGTCCTCCGTCTGGCTCGCGACCACTGTCATGTCAAAGACGAACCGCCAAATATCTTATGATGTGTTCCGGTTCGATGGCATGTAAGCCAGGTTTTCCCCTTTCCTACCCATCTTTTCCCCAAAATGTGGTGGTTCCGATAGCGGACTACTACATTGTACTCCCCTTCCATCTGTATCCTCTAGGTTGGCAACGCATCTACCACATCTCTGGTTTTGTAGGTGTCCATGGGCAAAGGTAACCACTTACCATCAGGTGGTCCTTCTGCTCGTTTGCTATCCGTTATCCATAAAAAAAAAAAAAAAAGAAAATGAATATACTTTTCATTATTTAATTTACCTAAGTAAAACTCGATTAAAGTAGACAATGATTGGCATTAGGATTGGTTTTGTGTATAGATTGATTGAATTATAAATTAAAATAACTTGTTCAGGTAAAAAAAAACAATATTTAAGTAACGTAAAAACAACATTTACAGATGAAACTTAAGCATTAAACGCGTTCGTGGACAGTCAAATCAATTATTTTCTAAAGTCAACCGATATAATTGAACCTCAATCACATAAATATTATGAATGTTAATTTGAAACCCACCAAGCTTCAACGGTCCTAAATTCCTATATAATGCAATTATTCAATTTACTTATTATATTCAAGTTATTTTCCTTTTGTTAAGTTCCGCCACTCAACACACTACGTGTCGATTTCGGGTGGAAAATGAAAAACGGTGTGTCACCACACTAGGAACGGACTGATTTTGACCCCTCGCTATGAATTAACTTTTTTTTAGCTTCACGCTGTATCCCGCACATAGTACGGAGGACAGAGGGATCCTAACAACCTAGTTAAGACACTCCGTTCTCTTAAGATTTCCATTCACCACTTTTCGCCGAATTGAGGCATTGCGTGCCCATTGACGGACCTCACTGACTCTTGAAACTGTAAAAAGCAATCAATTTACTTTAATTCATGTTTAATTATATTATTTATATATATAATTCACAATTTGTCATCAGATAGTCTATTGTGATTCACATTGTCAGTGGTGGAACACGCGTCAAGCATCTTCGTTCGACCTTGACAGCGTGACTTTTGATTCTAAATGTCGGGATCGGATATAATGAAAGGTCGTAATGATTACCATCGAAATCATCATAAAGACATTAGCATGTGGAACAAGATGTTACACACATTAATAAGAAATATGTTTTTGTTACTATGTGAAGGGAAGTTATTAGATTGTTGAGAAAATCAATCAATTTGTACAATTTTTTTATTATTAAATGTGATTTTTTTAGTAAACATTGAGAGTTTAATGAAAGTATCCTAAGATAGAAAGAATACTATTGTATTCCGTTATAGTTTTAAATATTTTTTTGAGTCTCGCATGTTACAGAAGCTGGTACTTACGTATTATGTATTAAAATTTAAAATGGTTATTTTTCTTATCTTATTTTTATGCGTATCTATGAAAGATGAACCTATGATATCGTAGAGTAGTATGGAAAAACAACTAAATACTCTCCCAATGGGCATAATAACATCAAATATATTTATATATGTATATATATATGTATATATATATATATATATATATATATATATATATATATATATATATTTACTTTCTAAAGTCATTAAATAGGTATGGATTGAAAATTTCAGCCTTCTATAGCCAGCGGAAAGTGGGAAACGGAGTTTCTTGACACTAGGTTCTCAAGTTCCCTCTACCCACCCTGCTATATACGGGACACAGCGTGAAGTTAAAAAAATCGCTTATACATCACAATAAAACATAGACTACAATTAATTAAGATTTTCATGTAATTTGTCCATAACATAACAAAATTTAGTACTTTTATGTAATCTACGTGATACTTACAAAATATTTACACTAGATCGACAGAGAGTGACGCGTCTAATCTTGCAATACAAACAAAATATTGAGGCTGTCCAAATAACACGTCTTACTTTATCTGACCTACTTACTAATTTAAGATCATCCTGAGAATTTTATCGCATTACTTACATCTACTTTACATCTAGTGAATACTAGTACATTTCCGATATAATTATTAATCTTCAATATTTTTATATATAAGCTAAAGGTTGTCGGGAAGAAATCTCTAAATAGATTTCTGTTTAGCTTTACCCTGTATTCTGCATATAGCAGGGTAGGCAAAAAAATCCTGAGAACCTAGTGTTAAAACTTTCCGGCCTTTTAACATTACCGTTTCCCACTCTCCGCCGAAATTGAGGTATTGCGTGCTGAATGATTCATCATACACATAAACATCGCTACTCTACGCTTTGCCTTGATACCAAAACGAAAAAATGAAGATAACTTCCATATAATCATTACCTCGAGTGGGAATTGAATCCACAACCAATCGCGTTTACAGTTAGAACCTGTTCCACTGGGCCACTATGGATATGAGACATGACTAAAGAGGAAAATATTTAAAAATTGCGACACTAATAATAATGCAAAAATCTGCCAAGTTCATCGATTCCTGTTTTAATTACACGTAAGGTAATTGGAATGTCCTTTGGTATTATAAACGTCCTATAATTGCCCATTAGAGGCTAATCGTTGTATATTCATATATATACTTTGTTGGTTTATTTAAATAATAATAGATTGTGGATTGACTAGAACGCCTAGATAAACGCCTGTCGTGGCGCAGAGGCACAAGCGTGCGACTGTAAATGCGACAGGTTGTGGGTTCGATTCCCACTCCAGGAAATGTTTTTTTTCATTTCTTGGATTTGGTAACAAGGCAAAGCGCGGCGTTGAGTTCCGCCACTCAGCACGCAATGCCTTAATTAGGTGGAAAGGTTGAAAACACTAGGTCCCTTTGCCTACCCTGTTATATGCGGGATACTGCGTGAAGCTACGTATGTATGTATATATGTTGAATTGACTAGAAATAACAAGAATATCTTGAATATTTCGCATTGTGATCTTGAAAAGGAGTTTAATTCATGGTTGTAATTTCATTGAGATATAATGTAAACCTTTAACAATCAAATAAAACTGATTTTAGATAAAATGCAGTAAATAAAAACTCAAAAACTACTTATCCAGTGCAATGTACATTCTTCTCATGTTTTTTTCACGCTTTATCCCACATATAGCAGGGTAGGCAGAGGGAACCTGAGAACCTAGTGTTCAGACACTGCGTTCTCTTACAACAATTCCGCTCCCCACTTTCCGCCAAATTGAGGCATTGCGTGTGGCGTAACTCAACGCCGCGCTTTGCCTTGTGACCAAACCCAGGAAATGAAAATACTAACATTTCCTGGAGTGGCAATCGAACCCACAACCTGTCGTGTTTACAGTCGCACGCTTGTGCCACTGCGCCACGACAGTCGTTCTTCTCATGTACTCGTAATATTGATATTAATTTAATTTGTAAAACAAAAAAAAAATTTTTAATACAAAATAAATAAATAAGAATATTGGCTTTCTGCACTTTAATAAACTTTTACTAAAAACCACTGTCCACAAAATTTTCACGAAAAGTGATGTAAAATTTTTGTCCTTTTTACGTTACGCGTCGCTTTAAGTAACTGCCTTCTACTCCCGGTGCTTAATCCAACAGTTAAGATATTCGTTTGAGATCAGGTTTTCGCTACCACTGTTGGTGATGAAGCCTGTCGTGGCGCAGAGACACGAGCGTGCTACTGGAAACGCGACAGGTTGTGGGTTCGATTCCTACTCCAGGAAATGAAAATATTAAGTAATATTTAGTATTCGTTTCTTCGCTCCATCAACAATTTAATGCACGGCGTTGAATTCCGCCAATCAGTACGCAATGCTTCAAATCAGCGAAAAGTTGGGAACTGGGAATGTTAAAAGAGAACGGAGTGTCTTAACACTAGGTTCTCTACTTCCATCTGTCTACCCTACTATGTGAGGGCTACAACATTTAAACAACATAAAAATGGATGATTCAATTCATTTTTACATTTACATAACCAAATTAAATTCATATAAACATAAAAATTAATTAAATATAATCATTTTAAAAATTAATTTAATAAAATATCATAACTAGTAATAACCAAAACAAGATTAGTGAAGTAGAACGTAGCACACCCACGGTTTATTCTATATTTGTATGTAAAATTTTGATTACTGCATTTCTATGTGATGTAACCAAATGAGTTGGACATGTTTATATGGTAATTGAGTTGTGTAATATATTACATTAATTTAATTATTGTAAGTATGGAAATATATGTACTGGATAATTATTTTTTATTAGAGGGTATCGTGGCGTGATGGGACAAAGTTTGGATATAGTTGGTTATGGATTTGATTCACGCTATGAATATATTTTACTAACTTACTTACTTAGCTTCACGCTGTATCCCGTATATAGCAGGGTAGGCAGAAGGAACCTAGTGTTAAGACACTCCGTTCCCCACTTTCCGTCGAATTGAGGCATTGTCTGCTGAGTGGCGGAACTCAAGGCCGCCCTTTGCCTTGTTACCAAACCCAGGAAATGAAAAATTCCATTTCGTGGGTTGGGAATCAAACCCACAACCTATTGCTTTTACAATCGCACGCTTGTGCCTCTACGCCACGACAGGCGTATGAATATATTTTAATTATTTTAATTTCGCCGCTCTTGTAAGACAAATCGAGGCATTGAGTTCGGCCATTTACGCAATGTCTCAAATTTAGGTGGAAGAGAACGGAGTGTCTTGACACTAGGTCCCCTTGAATATCTCATTATGCAGGAAAAAGTGGAAGTACAAAGAAGTTAACCTTTATATCAATCAATCTGTTTAGTTATATATTTATGCGAGGAAATGTTGCAAAGCTATTTCGACCTTCTTATCATCCAATTTGCTTGAAAATTCGCACACGTGTCAAGATTCGATGAAAGTACAATATTTTCATGGGTTTTGTGCTCCAAATTTCTAGTCTACAGGCATCCTCTTTTACCACTTTCACTGAGTACACTTCAAAATATTGACGTCAAGAACTAAATACTTCATAATATAAAAAAAAATTAAAGAAAAAGCTATATAGACCAACTTAACAAAAACAAGTAAAATCGCCATAACAGTATCGTCTTCTGATTTACAATCATATTATCAATAGTCACGACACGTTTCTTGTCACACCTGGTTATTTTATGTTTTTTATATGTTTATACGTTGGTGCTGTGTGCAGTTGACGTGACTGATGAAGTAGGTTCAATTCTCGTTTGAGGAAATTTTAACGATAATATTTAATTTACGAAAATAAAAAAAAGGTTATTGTTTTATTAAATTTTATTTAAACAGACGGAGGAGAATGAAATTAGGCTCACTTATAGTTTATATAGAGGAGTGTAGAATGCTAACATTTTTTTAATATAATGCATAAAAAGTATATTAAATTTACAAAATAAATGTTACACACACTACCATAGTTTGACATCCATGTTTATATAAAGTGACACATACGTTGCTGGGCAACGCATTCTTAACGCGTCAACGGGGACCCTAGTTACCATAAATTAAATGAATAAAATAGAAATCAACTTCTTGTCTTCGTCATAAATTCATTAATCAATTGCTATATAAAAAAATATATATTTTCCAATACAGAGTAAATTTACGGCTGAAATCATACGTCAGAAATGTTTTCTTATCCTAAGTGTATGAATTACATTTAATTTTTTTTTTAATAAATAGCATTCTCTTTTGCCAAATGATTTTTCTTCGAAATAACCTTTGAGCTGTAAAAATCTTTCTACAGAGAAGCTAACAATAAAAATAAGCTGTAACAAGCATATAAGAATTTCGACTTAACTGGGTAGAATCTATCCAAAAGGTGTGAGATTGAACCCCACTACGTTCTGTAATACGTTTTCTAATTTTTTTTTGTTCTTTGTTCTTACTATTTATCTCTACTACTTCTTTTCAATTGTCGCCAGAAAAAGGTGAACTAAGTTAAAAGTCAAAAAACTTATCCATTTAGTGACAAAAACAGTACTATGGACATTTTCACTTCCACACAAAACGTTTTAATGTAAATTTTAATGGTTTAACTTTCCCTTTAAACTGTATTTATATTATATGATTTATGAGTGACTCTATGTTGACATTTAACATCCAAACTTTTACTAGAAAACGTATGACTCTTCTTAGGCCTATAAAATAGCAGATTTAACAATGGTCTAGCTTACTGAAGTTATTATTAAGTTACTTAGAAAATAGATGTGTGTCAAAATTTATTATTTAAACATAAATTTATATTGTATAATTGTTTGGTGGTAGGAGGTTCGTCCTCCGTCTGGCTCGCGACCACTATCATGTCAAAGACGAACCGCCAAATATCTTATGATGTGTTCCGGTTCGATGGCATGTAAGCCAGGTTTTCCCCTATCCCACCCATCCTTTCCCCAAAATGTAGTGGTTCCGATAGCGGACTTCTACATTTTCCTCCCCTTCCATCTGTATCCTCTAGGCTGGCAACGCATCTACAACGCCTCTAGTGTTGTAGATGTTCATGGGCGAAGGTAACCACTTACCATCAGGTGGTCCTTCTGCTCGTTTGCCATCAGTTATCCATAAGAAAAAAAATTGTATAATATAAATATAAGTGAAAGTTTGTTTATAGGCTTATAACTTTTAAACTTTTGTTAGAGACTACAGTTTTAGAGAATTGAAAGTTGGGTGTCAGGCTTTGTTAAATATTTTGTGCTATTTACTTCTTGTACTCGTATTATTAATTAAACAGAAAGTAGAGAGTAGTAGACTTACTACATACATACATACATAGCTTCACGCTGTATCCCGCATACAGCAGGGTAGACAGAGGGAACCTAGTGATAAGACACTCCATTTCCCACTTACTCTTCACTTTAGATTTACTAAGTTATCTGATAAATAAAATTAATACTTATTTTTTATATACGCGACTGTAAACGCGACAGGTTGTGAATTCGATTCCCACTCCAGGAAATGTAAAATTTAGTATTTTTATTTCTTGGGTTTGGTAACTGGGCAAAGCGCGGCGTTGAGTTCCGCCACTCAACACGCAATGCCCCAATTTGGCGGAAAGTGGGGAACGGAAATGTTGAAAGAGAATGGAGTGTCTTAACACTATGTTTTCTGCTATATGCGGGATACAGCGTGAAGTAAAATATATATATATATATATAATTTGAGGCCATAGTGGTGCTGTGGGACGTTTGACTGTAAGCGTAATTATTTGTGGGTTCGATTCCCAAACTATAACATCCTCGCTTATACCTGCCTTTCTAACTATCTCTTCGTTGCGGATTCGGTCAGCCAAAACTCCGCATATTCTCCGAAGAGATCGCATCGAGCGCACATATTATACTTAAAATATTTTATTATAAAAAAGTAATTAAAAACATACAACTTATGTAAATAGCACAAAACCTTTATCAATATAAAATCTCGATTATTATTTCATTCATAAATATAGTCCGAGTGAACTAGATAGCGATTAAACGAGTAATATCATTTTTAAATCGATTGGTTTCGACTTTTAGTTTGGAAAGTGTTTTGTTCTGATTAACAATTGTATTTCCTTGCTAGTATTTGTTGATAGCATAAGTAACTAGTTATAGCCCGTAACTATGTTTTCTTTCTTTTTTTTAACTTCACGCTGTATCCCGCATATAGTAGGGTAGGTAGGGGGAACCTGAGAACCTAGTGTTAAGACACTCGGTTCCTCACTTTCTGCCGAATTGAGGCATGGCGTGCTGAGTGGCGGAACTCAACGCCGCGCTTTCCCTTGTCTTGCAACGTTTTTGTTTTCAAAAATAATGTCTTAATTGCTTATAACGTACAATAAACAATTACACAAGTATTATGGCGATGTAATGAGAATTATTTCCATGACAAGTGTTACGATGTTTGACGCAACACAATCGCTTACAAAATCTATTAATGGTTACGTCTGTCAAAAACTCGTGTACTGTCAATGAGAGACAAATAACATGAATAAAAGAAGTTGCCAAGCTGCGGTATACCTGTGGTATATTCGAATCTTATGTACCAAGTTATATATGTATATTTATTTATATAATTATATGTATTTGATGCCATCGTGTCGCAGTGGGACAAGCATAGGATTGTAAAAGCAATGGTTGTGGGTTAGATTCCCATTCGGGGAAATTATAATATTTTAAATATTTGTCGACCCTGGTATGACAAACGGCAGCATTGATTTGTGTCATTCAACATGCAATGTCTCCAAAATGAAGCAAATATAAAAAGCATATATAAAAATTTAAAAAAACACATTTTTAGCATAATACGGTGGATACAGTGGATTTTTAGCTTCACGCTTCACGCTGTATCCCGAACATAGCAGAGTAGACAGAAGGGAACCAGAGAACCTAGTGTTAAGACAATTATTAATACTTGTTTTTTCATTTATTCGTAATATAAGCAAAGAGAACTCTAGAATACTTAGATTTATTTTTCCTTTAAGTACCAAACCCACTACCACTGTATCATACACTTATCCTAACTACATGTCACTAGCTATATATCTTTGACTGTACTATATACATTGCAACATTGATTCATTTGCCATACCATTGTATTTGGTAGCCAGTGATCAAGCGATATTATAATTTATGTATTGATTTTCTATACAAACAATATATTATATAGTTATATGTCATTTGAATGAATGAATGAATGGATACATAGCTAAGTTTATTTACGCGTAATATATTCAAACAGGTTTCAATCGAAAATTGTTTGTTTGCTTTTTTTTACTTCACGCTGTGTCCCACACATAGCAGGGTAGGCAGAGGGAACCTAAGAACCTAGTGTTAAGACACTCCGTTCTCTTTGACATTTCCGTTCCCCACTTTCACTTTTGTTTGTTTTAATTTGGTGTATTAAGTGAAGCGGATAGTCAAAGAGAACCTAGAGGTAAAAATACCATAGTGCTAAGTTGGTATATGACACTTTCAAAATTATATTATCATTGCAAATTTAAAATAAGTGCGGCGTTGATTTCTGCCACTTAACACGGCAATGTCTTGAATTCGGGCGGAAAGCAGCGAACGGAGTGTCTTGACACTAGGTTCTATCAGGGTAGTCACCCTGTTATATGAGATAAAGCATGAAGTTGATTTTTACAATATTAAAAAAACACCTGTCGTGGCGCAGAGGCATAAACGTGCGACTGTAAGCGCGACAGGTTGTGGGTTCGAATCCTACCCCAGGAAATGAAATTTTTCATTTCATGGTTTGGTAATAAGGCAAGGCGCGGCGTCGAGTTCCGCCACTCAGCACGCAATACCTCAATTCGGTGGAGAGTGGGAAACGTGTCTTAACACTAGGTTTCCTCTGCCTACCCTGCTATATGCGGGATACAGCGTGAAGCTATGTATGTATGAAAAAATGACTAAAGCATTAATAATTTAGAAAGTATCACTATATGTATAGGTGATAATGCACGCGCCACATGATTATTAGAAAAGTACATTTCCTGGACAATTGCATAATGCGTTAGAACGTACTCATGTTATTAAATAGTAGTTACACATTTTTTCCAGTCTTTCAGTTTCCTACTCTTTTAGTGTCGGGGTTAAGTTACGTTAGCTAAGAGACGTACTGTCCTTTATACCTAAAAGACATCGTTTGATACAAGTATATATAGTTTTAAATTGACTGACTTTAAAAAAAGACGGTGGTTCCCAATTCGATTGTATATTTTTGTGAGTGTTACGCAAAACTTTTTACTGAGATAGATTTTCCCCTTTCCCACCCATCCTTTCCCCAAAATGTGGTGGTT
>JAKGSA010001114.1:43636-59808 GCA_033558755.1 Philaethria dido | reverse complement strand
GATTTTCCCCTTTCCCACCCATCCTTTCCCCAAAATGTGGTGGTTCTGATAGTGGACTACTACATTGTCCCCCCTTCCATCAGTATCCTCTAGGTTGGCAACGCATCTACAACATCTCTGGTGTTGTAGATGTCTATGGGCGAAGGTAACCACTTACCATCAGGTGGTCCTTCTGCTCGTTTGCCGTCCGTTATCAATAAAAAAAAAAAAAAAAAAAGGTAACTAATTTTGATGATTCTTTTTTATATGACGCTAGTGACTATGATGTGGTCTTTTTTAAATTTATGTTAGTTAAAAGACTTGGCGTGTAGTTTTTGAATTATTCTTAATAATTTTAATTTTTGCGCATTTTATCTGGTGTCGGTTTTTTTGCTATAATCTAAAATTTACATCAAGTTTTAAACATATAATAAAATATGAGGCCATCGTGACGTTTCAGGACCATGTTCTATAATAAATGTCATTGGTTATAGATTCGAATCCCACTCGAAGCGAATTATATTTAAATTATTTTTATTTCTTCACCCTAATACACGTCATTTATTTTCGTCGGAACACGCAATATTTCCTGCCCGAAACCGACTACAGACAGATTTGACTAGATGCAACCTGACTACTACATGCGAATAAATGTTTCAAGCCTTTTTTATGTACTTTTGATTATAAAATTGTTATTTTTTATTTTAAATTTGAACCCACAACCACCGCCCATATAGTAAACTCTCCCACAGCGTCACAATAGCGATTATATAAATAAACATAACAGTTTAAACTATAATGCGTTTACTTCTTATTCTATTGAAGTTAAAATATTACGTAACACCACTCTAAACCTTTCACAAATTAGCGCATTTTGCATGTTTAAGCTGAACAAAGAAAAATGGCGATAGTATGCTATTATTATTTATTATACAATTGTTTGGAAGAAATTCGCAAATAGACACTTTTATGTAGGTAAAATTTGTTTACGACTTATATGATTCGTCAACGTCAGTAAGAGGAGGTTTCGTATTCGATTGTATCTTTTTTGTGTGTCCGAATGACATTTTACTGGGTGAACCAATTCTGATAATTGTTTTTTTTATGTGATTGCTAGTGCTTCTAACGTAATTTTGAGTTATTCGTAGTAATTTTAGTTTTTAGTGCGTTTTGCTAGAAGTCTGTTTTCTTTTAGATTATAACTTTACTTATACATAAATGTAAGCTACATTCAAGTTTGCGGTTTATGATAATAATTAAAGTATTCAGATAGTATATACTAAGTATATTTTTGATATAAAAGTAACGAAACCATAAATATTACATATTTTTTTAGTATATTAAACAATTCAATACATATTTTCAATTTCTATTTCTTTTTTGCAGGTAAACAAATACAATAGAACAATACGTGTCACCCGTGCAGATTACTGGCCTACACTGAATCGCGACCGGAACCATTATGCCGTATACATCCACTGCAATCTAAGCCAATACACCTGTCTTGAATAAGTAACAATCGAAACACCGTTAGCCAATTATGCCAATTCATTAACCACCAACATGATGGAGGAGCTGACCACCCGACCCAATCTAGAGTACGTGAAGCCGCTCGCCGCGCAAGTGAAACAAATTACTGGATCGACCACTTTTACGCAAATAACGAGCGATGATACTAGCCTCCGAGTGAACGGATTCGATAGCAGGTCAGATATGGACTCTCTAAGTTCGATGCACTCTCTTGTCCTTAATTCTAAGACACCAGCAACAACGGTATATCTAGCGGCGACCCAGCCAGAGCGACCTCCGAGCACTCCTAACACAGACGCACTCTCAAACGGACCACATGTTGTTACTATCAGAATAAACACGGATGCAGATAAGCCGAAAGCGCCCAAAATCTCGAGCGTTCATCTCAAAAGTGACGTTGATTTTGACACGTTCAAGCTAACGGAAACTAACAAGAAAAACAGTAGCTTGATTAGACTGAACGTTGAGGAAAATCGGCCGAAAATTTTAGATAATGAGGATCTTTCAAAAGTGGATAAGCCGCCATACATTTACTGTAATTCGTACGTGAACACAATGTCAAATATTGTGATGTCGAGTGGACAGTGCTCTCCGAGCGACACACTGGACTCGGGGACGTGCAGCGACCTTGACGGAACACCGCCACCGCTCCCGAAAAAGAAAACATTAAAGTCAAACTCTGCAAAGAAAGCCGTCTCCGTGACAGTAATTAGTCAGTCAAGAAATCAAAGCGAGGTCGATTTCGAAGATAACGATTCTAACATATCGTGTGACTCATTAAATAGTAGTGAATTAAATGGAAGCGTGCACGCCGACGAAAGTCACAGCGACGACGCGAGTAAAAAAGAAATGAAACAGTCTTCCGAGCCGGCGCAAGCGCTAGCCAAAGTGAACAATAAAGACGGCAGCTTTCTACCGCAAGGTCTCCTGCAAGACATTAGAGATCGTTCAGCGAAACTCACTACCGTCGAAACCGAAAGTGTGGAGAACGAACAGAACGGGGAAGTGATACAGAATATCAATGAAAATGTTAATTTAGTAAAAGAAAGCGCTCAGCTTACGTCGTTCCGTCTTGTTTCCCAGCTTAATAGTGAGGTGAAGAAAAACAGTGCGGACTCGTTACCGGCGACCGCCGCCAAAACGCCCATAATTATTGAGAGTACCTACGAGGAAAGGAAACAGACGGACAAAATGAAAGAGGAAAGCATTTGTTATAGCAGTCATTATTTTGATACGGACAAATTTTACGATTTTCACCTCAATGAAAAACAATTTGATGTGTCAGTGGAAAGTGTTAGTGAAGACAAATGTGCGCGTAACGAAATCTCGGAAATGGAGTATTTCGCGGGAATAAAAGATTATAAAAGTGAGGAAGCGCCGTCCACTATAAAAAGTTCTAAAGGAACCATTCGCGGAGTGAAAAACCGCGTACGTGCCGGAATTGCTACGTTTTTACAAATGCAGAACACTACTAAGGTAATTTTTCGATATTATTATGCTATCTTATTTTGTTTAAAGTTACATATAACATTTATTTATTTCAAATACTAATCGATAATTAAATTCATAAAGAAATAAGAAATGAATTGGTAGAGAACGTAGAGATATGTCACTCACTCTCTGCCTACACCATATATCACAACCAATACGTACCATATTTCACAAAACGTAAATATTCCCATAACATTGGTCTATTCAGTGACCTAAATTAATACAGCCTGCCCTCTAGCCCCGCTCAGGTTAATGAGAAACCACGAGATAACGGCAGGCGATGGGCTTGTAAGATAAGTTACAAAGCATTACATGTTATCTTTCTTTTTTAATTCTTGCTTGCAAGTAACGGAGTTTTAAAGTTTATTTAACAATAATCGATATATATGCGAATTATTAAAAAAATATTATATTATTTAAAGTATATAACTTGTACAGGTATATATTAATACGTGAAGCAAAAACTTAGTGCCCCTTTTTATGAAAATTACACGGATGGAGGAACATGAAATTTGGCACACTTATAGTTTATATAGCGAATGAGTGCAGAATGATAATATCTTTTTAAAATAATGCATAAAATTATATTACATGGTTTGAAATCCATGTTTATATAGTGACATATACGTTGCAAGGCAACGCGTTGTTAACGCGTCAACAGGGACAATAGTATTATTTAAAGTATATAACTTATAGGTATATGATTAATAAGGTTTTCCAATTAAACATATAGTACATTGAAATTACGTACAAACATTGTCAGAGGTAACTTAATTTGAAGTTTAAATAAACGAATGTAATTTTTAAAAAATGAATTTTATGCGTAAGAATTCTATTATTCCAAGAGAATACAGCTTCAAATCCTGCCATGTAAACTTTCAAAACAGTACAATCACTCTCCACTTAACTTTAAAAAAAAAAGAATAAATAAAAAAAAATACTGTCATACCATTTTTTTTTAACTTCACGCTGTATCCCGCATATAGCAGGGTAGGCAGAGGGAACCAGAGAACCTAGTGTCAAGACACTCCATTCTCTTTTAACAAATTAGTTGCCCACTCTCCGAAAAATTGAGGCATTGCGTGTTGAGTGGCGGAACTCAACGCCGCGCTTTGCCTTGTTACCAAACCTAAGAAATGAAAATACTAAATTTTACATTTGTCATACCATCTAGATTACAAATCCGAAAGTTTCCTAGCAAGTCATTATGCAGTATATTGTACACGTACTGATTTTAGAGGTCACAGTCAAACGTTTGAAAGTGCACGCGAGCACGTATTAATGTGAACACTGCCTAAACAATGTATACATGTATTTTACTATGGCTTTGCGATGGTTTCTCTTGCTATAATCTAAGCTATTTTTATAATAAGAAGTCAATTAAATAAAAAAATAAATGTTGTGTTATTCGTTATTAATAGATATCGGCTGCGCACTTGGCATTTATCCCGGCTAGCCAGGGTCTGGCTTCCCACTCAACTTACTCCACTTTGCACGATCTTCAATGTCTGTCGTGGCGCAGAGGCACAAGCGTGTAACTGTAAACGCGACAGGTTGTGGGTTCGATTCCCACTTCAGAAAATGGAATTTTTCATTTCCTGGGTTTGGTAACAAGGCAAAGTGCGGCGTTAAGTTTCGCCACTCAACACGCAATGCCTCAATTCAAAGTGGGGAACGGAGTGTCTTAACACTAATTTCCCTCTGCCTACCCTGCTGTATGCGGGATACAGCGTGAAGCTATGTAAGTATGTATCGATATACGATCTTTAACATTACGGGTCCATTCATTCTGTCCATTGTCTCTCATGTTTTGCTTCACAACATTCAGCCATTGCTTTCTTGGGCGTTCGGGTCATTGCCAGGCGTGTATATGTTGATAACTCGAAAATACATAATATTCGGGATAATTTTGTCTGTAAATTCTGTTCTGATGTTATACAAATTATTCTTTTTATATAAAAATGTTTTATTATTGTGACTTATTTATTTACCTTACAACTAAAGCTATCCTATTGCATATTAATATTTCAGAAACTATATAAACAAGTCGACTTATCAAGCTATTCACGCCTTAATCAGATATGTATATATGGACTTTAATTTTTTTTTATAAGCTAAAATTTTATTTAATGAAAAATTACATATCAATATTCAATCACAACGTTTTTGACAAAAAACCCTTATGAAGTGTTGGATATATGTTATTTGGGGTAGGAAATAAAATAACTGAGATGGCATACCATAAAAGAAATAATTACTACAATCTAAAGAAAAACATAAAAAGTAAAAACTAATAAATAATGTCATTTATAGAAACTGTATAGGTTTTTCCAATAAACAAAGGAAACAGAAAATTTTCAAATCAAAAGACATTCCCTTGACGAATGCGACTGTATATATATAACTGCGAATTTCAACCAGAAGCTATGTAACAAGCCATGTTATTCTTTTGAAACCTTCACGGTACATTCCGAACAATGGCTAAAACAATGTTTTAATAATAAGCGCTAATTATATTTGCGATTAAGAACGGATGGTGTTGGGAAAACAAAAGACCAATTCAAAAAAATATTTACGCATGACTAATTTACTTTAAAGTTAAAAAATTTCAATGGAAAGACAATTTGTTCACGATATTGAAGTAACGCGATCGTCATGGGCTCAATTCTCAAATTAGGTAATATATATATTAAAAATATAGCTTTGTCAATTTATATGTACTAATGTCCCCGTCGACGCGTTAACAACGCGTTGTCTTTAGCAATGTATGTATATGTCACTGTATATAATCATGGATGACAAACCATGGTAGTGTGTGTAACATTTATTTTATTAATTAAATATACTTTTTATTCATTATTTAAAAAAAAAAATATTTACATTCTGCACTTCTTCTCTATATGAACTACTAATATATGAAATGATTCGTCGAAATGAGAATAAAGTTCTTTAAACCGAACTATAATTGTGCCAAGTTCTATGCTCGCTAGTCCGCATAATTTTCGTAAAAAGGGGTACAAAGTTTTTGCTTAACATATTTATATATAGATGTACATATCGCTGCTTCAATTTAAAAGTATGACGAACCAAAATTACACTTTTTTACAGCAGAGCTAATAAAATTAATAAAAAGGTATGGCTTTAATTCAATACAAAAGAAACTATTGCGTTACATATGTACTTAATGTTCGAAACCAAATGGGTGTCTTTTTAAATATAAGAATACGCTTATGGCTCTGCGCCTGTCATGGCGCAGAGGCATAAGCGTGCGACTGTAAACGCGACAGGTTGTGGGTTCGATTCCCACTCCAGGAAATGTAAAATTTAGTATTTTCATTTCTTGGGTTTGGTAACAAGGCAAAGCGCGGCGTTGAGTTCCGCCACTCAACACGCAATGTCTCAATTCCGCGGAAAGTGGGGAACGGAAATGTTGAAAGAGAATGGAGTGTCTTAACACTAGGTTCTCTGGTTCCCTCTGCCTAGCCTGTTATATGCGGGAGACAGCGTGAAGTTAAATATATATATATAAGAGGTAATGCTTATATTTTGTAACAAAAATATTTTTACATTTCTTTTTTGATTTGTGGTACTGTTGAATTGAAACAGCTATATAGAAAAAAAAGTGTAATTTGGAAATAGATTAGCCTGTCTAGAAATCTCATCAGTTTCTAAGACGTACTTCGTAAGCGGCATTAGTAAAAAAATTTCAAGTTTGGTTAGGAGAGAGGAGCTCAGACAGAGGAAAGGGGCGTTTTAAAAGGGCCCCTTACACCTACATTTGGCTCGTAGTCCAGGCACTGCCTTGAGCTCCTTTCCATCTTCTTTGGAGTTGATTACTATCTGTTAGATCACACGGCTAAGACATTTCTTCATTTTCCTTCCACATTACAGACATTGCGTAAAACGCAACTTAACGCTGCGCTTTATGTTACAAGATAGACTTTTTGATGTTTTTTAAATACAGGTCCGATTCCATTAAGGATAGTAATCCTTAATGGAATCGGACCCAAAAACCTACGCGTTTTCAGCTTAATACCACAATATATCAAAATCTATCTTCTGTTGTAATTAACACACAGGAAATGTTTATGTGACTATTTAACTGCATATCTTTTATTAGCTTTGCCTTAGATAGTTATTAATAACGTCACTTTTGTACTGTTTGATCAAATGCAAGTTATTTGTTTAGTTCTTGATATAGTACCTAGTGTACAATATTAACAAAGAACATTTCAAAAGGAGGCGGTTCTCAATGCAACATTTTTTTTGCATGTGTATTATTGCATATCTAAAAAGTAAAGTCATTACGAATAACTCAAAAACTATTAGTCAGATTTTAACTAAATTTAAATGAGACTACGTCAAAAGCACTAGCTATCATATAAGAAAAGAGTCATCAAAATAGCCTGTCGTGGCACAGTGGCACGAGAGTGCGACTGTAAACGCGATTCGATTCCCACTCCAGGAAATGTAAAATTTAGTTTGGTTCCCTCTGCCTACCCCGCTGCATGCGGGGTACAGCGTGAAGTTGAAAAAAAAAAAGAATAGACTCATCCAGCAAAAGTAAAGGTTAAAAATAGAATACAATTATAAAAAATCATCCAATTTCTAAATTTCATTACCTAAACATAATCAATACATAAAAACACATGTACAATATTAATTAACATTAAATTTTAATTAACAACCAGAGTCCTCAATTAAACATGTTAGAAATTAAATGAAATTAACCTACTTTAGACGCTTAATTATAGCCCTTACGTTACACACTTCTTAGTAGGCAATTAAAGTAAAAGTGCCATTTCCTTTATGATCTCACGGAAGAGAATCAATAGTATAGTATAGAAATACGTTGAGAAAATGCTAAAAGAGTAAAAAGTGTTGCCACGTTATAGAAAATTGTTTAGCAATTATTTATCCATATATGGTAATAATGTGATTATAAGCCGTTAAGACGGTGTTTGTGACTATTATTTATCATGTTTCGGTTCATCTAACGTTTGTAATTATTATATGTATATATTATTGAGCAAGATATGATAGATGGCGTGAATAAGTTAATAAATCGATTTGTAACGGTTTTATTATGTTAATAGGTATTAGTATTGGGTTTTTTTATAAGATATTTTTGTTTTTTTTTTAACTTCACGCTGTAATCCGCATATAGCAGGGTAGGCAGAGGGAACCAGAGAATCTAGTGCTAAGGCACTCCATTCTCTTCCAACAATTCCGTTCCCCACTTTCCGCCGAATTGAGGCATTGCGTGTTGAGTGGCGGAACTCAACGCCGCGCTTTGCCTTGTTACCCAACCCAAGAAATGAAAATACTAAATTCTACATTTCGTGGAGTGGGAATCGAACCCACAACCTGTCACGTTTACAGTCGCACACTTGTGCCTCTTCGCCACGACAGGCGATATAAAATTACTCTTATTTTTATTAACTTTACGTATCTCCCACATATAGTTTTCTGCGCAATTTCTTAGCATTGCATGTTAGATAGACCTAACGCTTCGCCTTACCAAAGGGGTGAAATATTAACAATTTAAATATAATTATTACCTAAACGGGCATCGAACCTACAACAATCGCATTAAAAACCAGAAACTATCTCACTATGGGCATTTACACTAAATAATTCATAACATAATAATATCAGAGGCGATGATCGAGAGATCAATCGTCCGTAAACATTAACACGACTGAGCACGCGCTGTTTTCTCTAGCTTAATGCAATTTGTAAAATGAGACTAGTTATTACACGCGTCGTCTCTTATTAACTTGATGTGAATGTAAGTGAAATTTATAGTAAACAAAAAACCCGACTGAACTTATTGTTCAAATTAAGGAAGTAAATACAAATAAAGTAAGCGATAAAAGCTAGTTATGTGTTCACGCCTTGGAAATGAAATGCTCGCTCCAGTCTATTTCAAAGGTATCATTGTCACTAATTAATAATTGTTAAGTATTGACAGAGGAAAAAAAAGAAAAAGAGTCCCGCTGAGTTTCTTGCGCCGGTTCTTCTCAGGTCTGAGGCATTAAATTTTGTGAACCGGTGGTAAATTATTTGACGTTCAAAAAATGAAGCTTGTAACTTCTTACTTTAAATAAAATTATTTGATTTGATTTGATATATTTGAAATGTGCTAATTAAGTCCTTTCATTTGGTACCCCACACGGTACCCATCAACGATATTTTTGTTTTTATTCATGACGTTATTGCCTCAAGAGTGATCTAAGAACACTTGGAGTATCAACACCTATCTAACGTCACCTTAATTATATGAATCTGTCTAGTTACCAAACCTAGGAAATGGAAAATTCGATTACACAAAATTTTAGTTTTTAGTTAATTCATTGGCAAATAAATTATTATTAGGAAAATATACAAATAATTCCCAGCTAATTGTGCAAAATGGATGAGATGAGAAACGAATAAGCAAAAAATAATCATTAACTTAGTATATTGTAAAAATGTATTACTAGGTACTTCTTACTGTACTTTTTAGCTTGCATATAGAAAAAATGCCTTTAAAACGATATTTGAAAACATCTTCATGAACACAGATAAAGCGCGGTGTTGAGTTCCGTCACTTATCAAGAAATGTCACGAATTAGAGCGGAAAATGACAAAAAGGTCTATATTGACATTAAATAAATGTCAAAATACATGGAATCCAGTGTAAACAAAAGCAAAATGAATATATATTTTTTTATTTATGTTATATAAAAGTGTTCTTACGAATATATTTGTAACATAAGCTTTAAGTACTTTACCTTCCGTATGCTTAACGACCTTGATACTTCAACTTAACACCAAAACCCTGGTACATTCACTTAAATATAAACAATATTACAAATTAATTACTGTAATTATTATTTAGAGTGCCATTAATGCTATTTCAAAGGACTTATAAAAGTTATTTGCTTATTATATAACTTAAATTTTAACAAAAAAAAATCGAATTCAAATTAAAAGTTCAATTATTACGAATAACTCAAAAACTACTTGTCAGGTGTTAACGAAATTTAAATGGATCCACGTCAGAAGCACTAGCTATCGTATGATAAAAGAATCATCAAAAAATTTTTTTTTTTTTATGGATACCGGATGGCAAACGAGCAGAAGGACCGCCTGATGGTAAGTGGTTACCTTCGCCCATGAACATCTACAACACAAGAGATGTACTAGATGCGTTGCCAACCTAGAGGATACAGATGGAAAGGGAGGATAATGTAGTAGTCCGCTATCGGAACCACCACATTTTGGGGAAAGGCTGGGTGGGAAAGTGGGAAAATTCATCAAAATTGGTTTAACCAGTAAAAAGTTATACGGTAACACATAAAAAATCGATAACCTTCTTCTTATTTGAAATTAAATAATAAAATAAGTAAACAGAACGCCAAGATATTCATATTTTTGTTATTTTTATTTTATCAAAAGATATCAGGGTTCAGTTAGAAACATCTGAATGTACACACAGTAGTCGTGGGTTCGATTTATGCTCGGGGAATATCAATATTTAAAATATGTTGATATTCTATGTTATATTTAGAAAGTGCACCGTTGAGTTCCGCCACAATATTTACAATACAGGCGGAAATATGAAAACGGAGTGTCTTAACACTAGATTTCCTAGTACTTTTTACTTTTTTCTCTCCTTAGGTACTCGAGTAAAGTCAGGACTAAACTATAGTGATAATTTTTAAATGTAGTTAAGCATTGCGCAAAGATGAGATGTAATATACGAAATAATTTTATTCGGTCAAGGTTAATTTTTGCGCATGATTACGAAAACTATTTTGATTCAAATAAAATGCACATTTTATATATAAAAGGATTTTAGTGAATGTACAATTTAATACTTAGTATTTATATATTTAATGTAAGGTTACAATGATATGGAGATAATGTTCCAAATTTGACGGAGTGAATGTAAAACTTTATGACATGACCTATTTTCTTTTTTAACTGACTTCTAGGAGAGGAAATGAGGAGGTTTTAGCGGCTAAGGACTAAGCTAGGCTCTCATATATTAGTATTTCGCGGCCAGTTTGCTTTAGAAAAGGGAACACCAGCACCCTTAATTCGATTCCCTCAGAGAACGTCCTGGCAACTGTCGGTACCCTCTCAAGCAGCCACGTAGTGCTTGCATTTCATAGGGAATGAGTGTCCTCTGCCTCACTCCATTAAGTGTCGCAGGATCAACAGCATAATATCCATTTGAAAAAAAAGGAAGAAGTTATCAATTTGGTTATCTTTTTACATTAATAATATTAATATTGAACTTAACTCCCATTTTCCCTTTTATATTTTCGATAGGAATCCAATTTAACATGAATCGAATCTACTAACGAACATTTGAATGTTATTATTATTATTCGGTAACAAGGCAAAGCGCCGCGTTGAGTTCCGCCACACAGCACGCAATGTCTCAATTCGGCGGAAATTGGGGAACGGAGTGTCTTAACACTAGGTTCCCTCTGCCTACCCTGCTATATGCGGGATACAGCGTGAAGCTATGTATGTATGTATGTTTTATTATTGTGATTGTAAAAGTATTATACGAACGTGCATTTTAACTACACATATGATCTTAATCTTAGTTTATTCAAAGTTTGCATTCGTAATGACGTAACAAATCACATTTCACTTTCTTTTTAAAAATCATTAATTATAATAATTTAGACATTAACTTAGTTTGAAGTTAATGACCCAAGATTACTAATATTAATTAATTTAATAACCGGAACTGAACCTGGGACGTTTCGTTTTTTTATATTTAAATAAAATTTATGGAAATTATTTACATATTTAATTGTAAAAATATTGTAATTTGTTGTAAAAGTTATTATTGTTTTGTTTTTGATAGACATGAGGTACATAGTGATGGATCACTTAGCCCTCTTTCTTCATTTGTATGTAGAAGTTAAGCTAAAGCACTATCTGTATGTTGAATTAAAAATCACCCGGGAATCGAACCTCAAACTAATATTTCACTCCTATTTCAAATTTATCACTTTCTAACTACTTACTTACTTAATTGGCTTCGCGCTTTGTCCATAGCGGCGTAGTCAGAGAGCGCCAAACGCTACGGTCCCTGTGTATCTCTTTCGCCTCGTCCACAGTTATTAACCTCTTTATACATGTCCTCCGGGAGGTCCTCATGATTTTTAAGTGATCTTCCTCCAGTATCATTGCTACTGTGTTCTCGAAGGTCAACCGAATCTTTCATCACTCATCTTCACAATTCTAACTGTATTGTAAAAAATAAAAAATATGCTGTAAAATAACGCTTCTTTCTAATAATATCTATTTAACAATTTTAAATCATAGTATTAGGTTCGATTCTAGAAAGACAAAACGCGGCGTTAAGTACCGTCACTTAACACGCAATGTCTTTTCAAGTAGAGAGCAGAGAAGGAAAGTGTTTTTTAGACTTTCTGTGGAAAGAAGCGTGAAATTAAAAGAAACATATTCAGGAAACTAAAATCATAATGATTTATGATAATCACTTGTTGTCTAGTCTTTTTATCTTAACGATTTTATTAAATGAAAGTGGTGTGTTAAAATTAAAATATTTTTTATTTAGAAAATTCTAAGCTTCTGTATGTATTTTTAGTCTAGTTTGTAAAATTTTATTACTATAATATCTAAAATAATTTCAATATATGCCAAAATTATGCATGTAAGACACAATCGTGGCGTAGTGACTATGAACGTGATTGGTTGTGGGTTCGATTCTCACTCTGAGGAATGATGTATGGTATGACAAATAGTAGTGTTGAGTTCCATTAATTAACATGCAATATCTCAATTACGAGAAAATGAAAACGGAGTGTCTTGACACTAAGCTCTTTGACTACTCTTCTATGCAAAAAAAACGCCAAAAGTGTCGCTTTATTTTTCTTACTTAATATTACATGATATATATGACAAGGCAAAGCGCGGCGTTGATTTCCGCTACTCAGCACGCAATGCCTCAATTCGGCGGAAAGTTGGGAACGGAGTGTCTTAACACTAGGTTCCCTCTATGCGGGATACAGCGTGAAGTTTTGTAAGTTTGTATTTTACTAAAAAAAGTATATTTCAAAATATTGTTTTACTCAATTTTACATCACAGACAGGTTTAATATAATTGACAATCTCTTATAAAATTACAAATACATAAATTTTGCGATTATTTCAAAAAAGCAAGGCCTCAAAATTCTTTATTTTCTTATTTCACACTACAAAGGTAAACAATTTTTATTTGTATCTGTTCTATATATATTCGCGGAACTTCTGACTCAGCCTTGATATTTACGAGTACTTTCATTCGACGTAAAAAATGTGATTTGCATAACTACTGCCACAACTGGCTGTAAGGAGGTGCTAATGTACTGTACAATGGTAATAAAACTTAATTTGGCTTTCGAATGTATCGTTATAAAATATTTTTGGTGAACATTTGCATAGAGGTGCGTTCGATTTATTTCAGGAAATGAAAATATTAAATAATTATAATAATTAAATCTCTTGTAACAAAGCAATGCGCGGCGTTGAGTTCCGCCACTCAGCAAGCAATGCCTTAATTCGGCGGAAAGTCGGGAATAAAAATTTTAAATAGAAAGAATTTTCTTAAGGTTAGGTTCTCAGGTTTCTTCTGCCCCGCTATGTGCGGGATACATGAAGATAAAAAAATGCATAAAGGTCATCGTGGCGCAGTGGGACTGCGTTTGACAGTCAACGCTATTGGTAGTGGGTTAGATTCCCACTTGGGGTTATATATTTAAATTTTAAAATTAGCACGGCGTTGAGTTTCGCCACTCAGCACGCAATGCCGCAATTCGGCGGAAAATTAGGAACGGATTGTCTTGACGCTAGGTTCTCTCTGCCTACCCTGCTATATGCGGGATACAGCGTGAAGCTACGTGTGTATGTATGTATAAATTATTAATCGAATGTAGCATATTATGAACTCACGCTCTCTAAGTTAACTCATTCAGTTGTTTCAAGCTTATACGCACCGTCGACTAGTCGCCGGCAACACGGTCGCCGGCGACCAAAACAGCGCAATTAGCACCAAAAGACGAACGACAGAAAATACAAGTATATTATTATTATGAGTAGCATATTCGACAATCGATAAGTTCCAAATAGCTTTATTAATTCTATTTCCACTTTTCATGTGTTGAAAGACTTAATCATTGTTGTGAGTGGTGTTTGGTCGTTACGACATTTAAAATCATGCTTTTACTGAATCCGGCGACCGAGTCGTCGAGTTGCCCGTGCGACTTACGACGACTAACGACCAAGTGTGTAACCATCCATTTAAACTATAATAAATTACAGTTGCCGGCGACCAAAACATAGGTAACTATGGCCAGAAGACGGAGCCGAGTGACATAAAAAACAAGTAAACTATAGCAAGTTACTGTCGCCGGCGACCGAATTGCCAGCGACTAGTCCACAGTGCGTAAAAGCTTTTAGCAAACTAAAATAAGGTACGATTATCATATCAATAATTCACCTCCTACGTATTTCATATTACACGCAAAATTCATTGAACCGTCCTTAAGTAATGCATAATACAATTAATAGTAGGAAGTATTTGGAAATTACAACATTGGTAATAGGTTTGATTTAATTTGTAATAAATTTTTTCATATAAACATATTTTGTTAAAGACCACCGTGGTCAGTGAATTGTAAACGTGAGTGGTTGTGGATTCAATTCCCATTGGGGAGAATGACTATATTAAAATTATTTTTTTTCTCACTCTTATAAGACAACACGTGGCGTTGAGTTTCGCCATTCCACACGCAATGTCTCGATTTGGCGCATATACAAAAATGCTTTATCTGCTGTCCGTGAAACGCTGAACACAGGCATGGTAATTCTTTGAGGACTGAAATTCTTACAGAAATGAATAATAACTAGGAAATAATTTAAAAAAATATTCTAAAATGTACATAAACGAAGTTACGTGCGACAACTAATAATATTTCACTATGGTAATTAAGATTTCAACCAAAACGAAAACCGATTTCAAATAAAATCCACTAAAAACGGCATTACGAATAACTCAAAAACTGTATGTCAGGTAGACTGAGGTGGCATTCGTCTGTTAGTTGATATAATAAAAATAATAACCATACGTTTCAACTAAGTTGTAATAGAATCACAATAGAAACACTAGCTGTCAAATGAAAACGGATCATCAAAACTGGTTTATCCAGTAAAAAGTTATATACCCACCTAGAAAACAGTCAAACTAAACCTCCCTTTTTTAAAGTCGGTTACACTTCTCCTGAAACATTAACCAATAGGAAGTATTGTTTTGTACAGTCGTTGTTACATTGATCTATTATTAAGCATGTTACTTAAAAACCACTTTCACTTATGCAATAATTTCTTTCTAATAATAGGGTATTCTGACATGTTATGAGTAGCTTTTCCTTTTGTTTACGCCTATGGATGTATTGATTGGGGATATGTCGTGTTTTAATACTGGATTTATAAATATTTAGTAAATATTTGAAATGATTATAGTTTTGTTAGTAAGAAGTTGGGTAAATATTAAATATTGAAGTGATATATAAGCATATAAGGTATTAAGGGATTTAATTACAGAATGAAAATTATTTTCAATTATGCGAAGTTATCAATATATCGTAATGAAATAAAATTTATTTATTGTCTTTCAAATGTTTTTACGTGCATATTTTAAAAATTAGAAGGATTTTTTGTTGTAGGACGTCAAACAAAATGCACTAAAAAGTAACATTGTTACCAATAACTGAAAATCAGATATTATCTTAAAAGGAACCACATCAGAAACACTATCTATAATATAAAAAAAGAATCATCGAAATAGGTCCACCCAGTAAAAACTTATGCGGTAACAGTTGTTAAAAATACTGTCTACCTAAGAACTTCCTGCTTTTTGGAAGTCAGTTAAAATATAAGCATTATAAGTAATTTAAGTCATAGTTCTATAATGTGAAAGACGAACCGCCAAATATCTAATGATGTGTTCCGGTTCGATGGCATGTAAGCCAGGTTTTCCCCTCTCCCACCCATCCTTTCCCCAAAATGTGGTGGTTCCGGCAACGCATCTATAACATCTCTGGTGTTGTAGATGTTCATGGGCGAAGGTAACCACTTACCATCAGGTGGTCCTTCTGCTC
>JAKGSA010001114.1:0-38631 GCA_033558755.1 Philaethria dido | reverse complement strand
TTATTGATCATGTTTGAAAACACAAATATGAATAAAATATTCAAATGTTTTATATTTCACCCAAATACCATGTTTGTGTGACGAAGTTCTAGTTTTGGTTAAGCTTTCACGAAACCGCAGTGTTTACGGTTACTTATTACAATCGACTTTAAATTGGCATGTTTTCTATCAGCAGAGTTGACTTTAACAGGTTGAAAAAGGAAATTTATGACTACTATAAAGTAATTAAGATTTTAACAAAAAAGAAAAGTGGGGAACGGAATGTTGTAAGAGAACGGAGTGTCTTAACACTAGGTTCTCAGGTTCCCTCTGCCTACCCTGCTATATGCGGGATACAGCGTGAAGTTTAAAAAAAAAGAAAATGCACAAAAAAGTACAATTATTACGAATAAAAACTATTCGTCAGATCTAAGCTAAATTTAAATCGGACTACATCAAAAGCATCTATAATATAAAAAAGTCATCATGACTTTTTTATATTAAAACATGAAATTGGTTCACCAAAACCAAAAAATACAGTCTGTTTAATAATCTGCTTTTTTGAAGTTGAGAAGTGAAGAAAGACGTCTCATCAGTACATTCACCGCTGTGTTTATTACATAATAATAACCAAAATTTATGAATAAGTCGCCTGCCGTGGCGCAGAGGCACAAGCGTGCGACTGCAAACGCGACAGGTTGAGGGTTCGATTCCCATTCCAGGAAATGTTAGTATTTTCATTTCCTGGGTGTGGTAACAAGGCAAAGCGCGGCGTTGAGTTCCGCAACTCAGCACGCAATGCCTCAATCGGCGGAAAGTGGGGAACGGAGTATCTTAACACTAGGTTCCCTCTGTCTACCCTGCTATATACGGGATATAGCGTGAAGCTATGTATGTATGTATGAATAAATATCAAAATTTCATGAAAAAATAATCATTTACTTTAATACAAAGTTATAAATTCTTAGACACTGAGTCAATACTAAGTAACAGTTAAGAAACAGAGTGAACAAAGAGTATTGTCATACAAAACACCTTTACTTCGTATATTGCCTGGTTAAGTATATGATTGCACAGTTAGCTTAACACATTATGTAAGGTTTCATAGTCATTTAGACTTTCTTGCTAAGTCGTTATTATTACTGAAATACTTTTGGCGTCATTTTTTAATACTCGCCTCGTCATATATAGATAAAAGAATGGATGGATAATGGTTATGGGTCACATCACACTTAAACTGCTTTTTATGTGTTACCATATATTGTTTTACTAATTTTAATAATTATTTTGTATATAAATAATAAGCGCGGCGTTGAGTTCCGCCACTCAAAACGCCTCAATTCGGCGGACAGTGGGGAACGAAATTAATATGTAATTCTTCTTTTGTATATTTTGTTTATTAGAAGCACAGCTGGTGCTTGCTTGTATTTAAAATTAGTTAAAATCTGACAAGTGGTTTTTGAGTTATTCGTAATAATTTTTCTTTGTACCACATCAGAAACACTAGCTATCATATAAAAAAAGAATCATCAATAGTGGTTCACCCAGTAAAAAGTTACCTAACACACATAAAAAAAAACAATCGAATTGAGAATCTCCTGTTTTTCAAATCGGTTAATAACCTTATTATATTATCACATTTCTAACACAATAAACTACTTAAGTAACATATTTCACATACCGTCTTCACGGAATGTCATTACCAACTGCCATTGAACCATTTACTTGCCACCTGAAATGTGGCCACAATATTAAATGAATTGTTACAAAGGGCCATTTCGAAATAGTATTAAGACGGTATTTGGCTTTAAATAAAATGCACTGAAACGTAAAATTATTACGAATAACTCAAAAACTACTTGTCAGATCTTAACTTAGTTTAATTGGGATCATATCAGAAGGAGTATCTAGTCATATAAAAAAAGATTTATCAGCCGTAAAAAGTTATGACACAAATAATACAGTCGAATTGATAACCTCTTCCTTTTCTTACTTACATTTCTAACATAATAAGCTACTTAAGTAACATATTTCACATACCGTCTTCACAGAATGTCATTACCAACTGCCATTGAACCATTTAACGTGATTTACTCGCCACCTGAAACGTGGCCACGATATTAAATAAATTGCGACAAAGGGTCATTTCGAAATGTTCTCGCAAAGTACGTGTTGATACTCTGCTATGCTGTAATGTTACATATTTTGTGTGTGGTATTAATTTTGTTATATGGGCGATATGTTATATATATATATATATATATATATATATATTTTAACTGAGTTGAAAATGAAGGAGTTTTTGTGTGTTACCGCGTAACTTTTTACTGACTGAACCAATTTTGATGGTTCTTTTTTATATTATATGCTTCTGGTGTAGTATCATTTTAATTTACTTAAGATCTGATGAGTAATTTTTGAGATATTCGTAATAATTTAATTTTTTAGTCCATTCAATTTAAAGACACTTTTCTTTTTTATTGTTAAAATATTAATAATCATATCTATTCTGCTATTTAAAATTTAAAAGAGTGGATTTTAATTTCATATTAAAATTTTGACATTAAAATCTACTATCGCTGATACCTATATAAACATAGCTATCGTTGTTAAAAAACGTAATATATATAAAAAAAAAAAAGTCACCAATATATTACTATACCTCAACACATCAACAATATATGTAAAAATTAACATAAAATCACATCCTGTTAAACACATTACCCTTTCCTTACACCATGGTCAGATAAAAAGTCATTGGTGTCGATTACTTAACGGTGACTTCCATATAAAGCAACCAGTTGACTAGTTTCATCCCTGTGGGTAGATTACAAGGCCTGACATAACTTACAACTAGTGCTTTACATTCTAGTTCAATTTGAAACGTTTTTTACAATAAATACTTGACGACTTGTGATTGAGACTTATGAAATTAAAGTTAACGCCTGTCGTGGAGCATGCGACAGGTTGTGGGTTCGATCCCCACTCCAGGAAATGTAAAATTTAGTATTTTCATTTCTTGGGCTTGGTAACAAGGCAAAGCGCGACGTTGAGTTCCGCCACTCAACACGCAATGCGTCAATTCGGCGGAAAGTGAACGAAATTGTTGAAAGAGAATGGAGTGTCTTAACACTAGGTTCTCTGGTTCCCTCTGCCTACCCTGCTATATGCGGGATAAAGCGTGAAGTAAAAAAAAAATTTCGAAAATCAGTAAAAAATAAGCAGTTTACGATTTTTCTTCCAAAATAGGATGGTTGGAGAGAACCTATTGTACCAAGACTGTCGGCTATGGACTTACCGACCGAAAATCGTGACCGGGAACTAAAAACTGCACTGCGTCCTACCAAAGGGGCGATATGTAGATATTTTCAATATGGTCATACCCTCGAGTGGGAATCGAAACCACAACCAGTATTTACAATCAGACGCTATCTTACTGACACCATGAACGCCACAAAATTAACAGTACTACATACATATTTTCATTTCCTGTAGTGGGAATCGAAACCATAATATTTAATATTTTCATTTCCTAGGTAACAAGGCAAAGCGCGGCGTTGAGTTCTGCCACTTGTTGAAAGAGAACGGAGTGTCTTAACACTAGGTTCTCAGGTTTCCTCTGCCTACCCTGCTATGTCCGGAATACAGCGTGAAGCTAAAAGAAAAAAACACATACATACTATGGACAAATAACACAAAATTCTTATAAATTGTAACTTATATTATTCTTTTTTATAATCTATAACATTGCAAAGTTTAATTTAAATCCGTTCAATACTTTTTACTACTAAATAAAAGTACTATAGAAAAAGTCATTGAGATATTTTGTCGCAACATTTTTTCCGCACTTTTTTACAAGTTGGTTAGCGGAAACCAACACTGTATTTCGTCTTAATCAGACTGGAATAAACGTCTTTATTTACGTTACAAAAAATCTAGCCAGATATAATCTACAACATTCTAAAGGTCACTGATAAATTTCTTGACTGAAAGTATTTCTTAAATTTTGTTATTAAAATAGCATTTCATTAAACACTTGTTGGTATTGCCATATTTTTGTAAATTGCTAGAATAAATTTTAATTTAGTATTAAGTTACGCTAAAAAGTACGTATTGTGCCTAAAACTAGCGGAAAATGAAAATCTTTGTCAAGAATAACTCTATGATTCTATGATAAGAATAGATGAATATAAAATTTTATACCTTTTCTCAAGCTTTCATAATAAAAATAAAGAAACAGAGTTTTTAGTCACTATTTTATTTCTGTATGTTTACGTTTTTGTCTTTTTGACAGTGTAGTTATAGAGATTATAGTGTCCAGATTCTCCGCTCCCCACTTTTCAACGGAATTCGAAATATTGGGTAGTGAATGATGGAACTTATCGCCGTACTTTGTTTTATCAGAGCGGAGAAATAATAATATATAATAATTTAAATATAATCATACCTCAAGTGGGAATTGAACCCACAAACTTACTTACTTAATATTACAGTCAAATAGAGGTACCCCTATATTTATTAAAGGGATTCAAAAAATGAAGAGATTCTCATTACGACTGTATTTTTTATGTGTGTTACTGTATCGCTTTTTACTGAATGAATCAATATTGATGATTTTTTTTTATACGATAGCTAGTATTTCTGATATGGTCCTATTTTTCAGTAAAAATCTGATAAGTAGTTCTAGTGCATGTTTTTAAAATTAATTTATTTTTTTTGTAAAATATTTTAAAAAGTTATACTTTAATATATAAAATAAAAAAAACTAAATAACATTCATAAGTATACAAAAATATCTTTATGTTAAATTAATAGATACTTCAAAGTAGGTTAGTATCGCTATATAAACGTAAGTAATGTGGCAGCAATGGCGTAAATCAATCGCATCACCTCAGGCGCTTGTAGGCCGACACCAAGGCAGTCTGCCTTACATAACTTACTGCCACATTCTAGAACAAATCTAACCATTTATGTATTAATAGCATAATTATTTTATTATTATTATTATATTAGCAGAGGCACAAGCGTGCGACTGTAAACGCGACAGGTTGTGGGTTCGATTTCCACTCCAGGAAATCTAAGTTTAGTATTTTCCTGGGTTTAGTAACAAGGTAAAGCGCAGCGTTGAGTTCCGCCACTGAACACGCAATGCCTCTATTCGGCGGATAGAGGGAAACGGACTGTCTTAACACTAGGTTCCCTCTGCCTACCCTGCTATATGCGGGATACAGCGTGAAACTATATATGTAATTGTTATAATTAGTATAAATAAGTTAACAAGGCAAAGCACGGCGTTGAGTTCTGCCACTCTGCATGCAATGCAATTCGACTCTATTTTTTGTGTGAAGTCATGCGCGGTAAGCATAAGGTTTTACTTGGTTAACCAAGTTGATATTTTTTTCTTATATGGTAATTTTGTTGAGATCTGACAAATAGTTTTTGAATTATTGTTAGTAATTTTACTTTTTAGTGCATTTTACTTGAAGGAGGTTCGTCCTCCGACTGGCTCGCAACCACTATCATGTCAAAGACGAACCGCCAAATATCTAATGATGTGTTCCGGTTCGATGGCATATAAGCCAGGTTTGCCCCCTTCCCCACCCATCCTTTCCTCATAATGTAGTGGTTCCGATGGCGGACTAGTACATTGTCCTCCCCTTCCATCTGTATCCTCTAAGTCAGCAACGCATTTACAACTCTGGTTTTGTAGATGTCTATGGGCGAAGGTAACCACTTACCATCAGGTGGTCCTTCTGCTCGTTTGCCATCCGTTATCAATAAAAAAAATCAGTTTTCTTTTATGTTAAAATTGTACTCATCTTATTAAGCTATATTACTACATGTTTGTTAAATAAATTTTTAACAAATTGAACAATCAATTCAAAATTCATAAGTTTATTGTTAATTTATAATGCATATAAAAGGTGAAAAGGTGAAATTAATTTTTAGCTTTCACAATCGTATCTTTATTACTTAGTCATTTCCTATCTTGTATCAATATAACTATCTATCGGCCACTAATACATTCCCTCTCGAGGAGGACAAGGCGCGGCGTTGAGTTCCGCCAATTAACACGCAATATCTTGAATTTCCATGGCATGTCTTAATAGTATGTTCTCCGTTGAAGCTGCTTTTTGATCAATATAATTGCTTTTATGCCTATCGTGGCGCAGAAGCACAAACATGCGACTGTAAACGCGATAGTTGTGTAAATTTAAATAAAATGTAGTATTTTTATTTTCTGAATTTGGTAACAAGGCAAGGAGTTCCGCCACTCAGCACGCAACGCCTCAATCCGGCGGAAAGTAAGAAACGGAACGGAGTGTCTTAATACTAGGTTCACAGGTTCCCTTTGCCTATACGGGATACAGCGTGAAGCAAAAAAAAGCTTTAATTATAGGTAATTACAAAATTAATACTTATTGTACTTTATTTGAATAAGCTCCTAACATTTACTTTAAAGTCGGAGGTCACAAGTTTTTTTTTAGAATTGGTATATTTAAATTAGTAATATTGAACTATTTCACACCAACTACTGTAATTACTTAAAAATATTTTTTTTTTCCCTTTGTCATTTAAATGACCACGTCGCTCTATTATGTTTACATTTAAATAATAATAGTTATTAGAGGCGTCGTGGTCCAGTGGGATAGCGTCTGACTGTAAACATGATTGATTGTAGGTTCGATTCGCTCTTGGGGCAATTTTTATATATAAATTATGTTCAATTATTTTAGTAAGACAAAACGCATCGTTGAATTCTGTCACTGAATACGCTATGTCAGAAATTTGGGTGGAAAGTGAATAACGATATGTTTTAACACAACATCCTTCCTAACTACCCTACGAAAAGCGTAAAGACTCTTTATTTTGATTATTATTATGGTTATTGTCCAATAAATCAAACGGTTTCTTAGCTGCAACAGAATTAAGTAACGCAAGAACAAAGTTAAAAAAATGTTTATTCTCATGCAATTTTACATTCGGAGAAAGAGAGAATCATTGACATAATGAATTTTATTTCATTTCTTTTCTTGCAACGTCCACTAAAACTATTCTACTTATATTTACATATTTTACTTAAATATATATATTTTTTAACTTCACACTGTATCCCGCACATAGCAGGGTAGACAGAAGGAACCTGAGAACCTAGTGTTAAGGCTCTCAAAAGAGAACGCTCTTTTACCATTTCCGTTCCCCATTTTGCGCCGAATTTAGGCATTGCTGCTTAGTGGCGGAACTCAATGCCGCGCTTTGACTGAAAATAAAAATACCAAATATTATTTAATATTCTCATTTCCCGGAGTATGAAACGAACCCACAACCCGTCGCGTTTACAGTCGCACGCTTGTACCTGTGCGACACGACAGGGCTGCTATTTTATTGTAATTTAAGTAAATCGTTCAAGATAACTATTCCTAAGGGCAATTGTATGTAAATATATTAGAATCACGATTAGTTAGCACTTATAGGATCTTGTAAATTAGTAAGTTGAAAGCGTGGGAAGGACAGGCTTAGATGTTTGTATGCATTTCATTATGCCTTACTTGAGTTATTATTGATTTATCGAGGCTTCTGTTACTTGCTAACCGACTTCAAAAAAGAAGGAAGTTATCAATATGTCAGGAAGTTATCACGTGACAGTATGTTTTGTGTGTTTCTACATTTTATATGATACCAGTGAAAATGGTGAAAATTTGAGTTAGCAGTAAGCCGATGTATATTTTGGGAAACCGGTACATATATTTAGGGAAGCCGGTAATATTTAAAGAAGCCGGTAATATTTAGGGAAGCCGGTGTAGGATATGAAGGTATTTAGTAATTTCACTATAGAATTTTGGCGATGACATTTTTTTTAGGTCTTTACAATATCAGAGCTTTTTTTTTGCAATTTTGGCCCAATATTTTCCTGGTGACCTTTTTTTTTAGGTCTCATACTTGTTCTTTGAAGAGGCATATATCTAGGCAAGCCGGTGGGAACCGAGTTGTATGGACGTCTCGCTACTGATAGCTACTAGCTACTGCTTCTGATTTTTCCCATTTAAATTTAGTTAAAAACTGACGAATAGTTTTTGTGTTATTCGTAATAATTTTACGTTTCAGTGCATTTTATTTAAATTGGTTAAGAATTTCTACCTTTGTTTAAATTTTAAATATATTCCTTTTATTTTTTTTACGCTTTTTTATATTTATTCAAAAAGCATTACAATATGTACAATAAAAATATCTATTAAAAGCACACAAAGTCGTTGTAAAATGTATAACTGTTAATAAAAAAAAATCTATTCATTTTAATTTGCATGACCGTAATTAGTATAGCATAATATTTGAAACCTTGGCACTGGCAATAGTTTAGTGAAATAAATTGATCTTATTTCTTGGACCAAGATCACAAGCGTTGCATTATTCATAGGACCTTCTACAACAGGTATGCCTTCATACAAAAAATATTTTAATAACCATAGCAGAATGTACTTATAGTTGTAATTAAGCCAAGTGTGATAAAACTTTGTGAAAAATGGATGCTGTATTTATTTTTAGCTTCACGCATTACTTTCTAATCTTAGACTCACTGATAACCATTTTTCGTTCAATATCTAGACTGCGTTTTGCACAGCGGAACTCAACGCCGCACTTCTTTTGATCTGGTTACATGGAACCTTAAGCGTTACAGTAATTTTTTATCGAATTTTATATGGTTTGTAGAACTTTGAAGGTGGTTATTGGAAGAAATTTGTCTGAAATTGCTCCAAAACCCTTGGTATAACTTGCTGGTTAGATAACATTTGAGTCCCATTAGCTGCTTACCTATATACTGCGTAGGATATAAATTAAAAACACGATCAAATTGAAACGGAATAACACATCGGTTAGTTTTCTCAATCTACCCTGCAGCTTGTATTTATATAAAAAAATAATTTGGCAAAAAAAAAAAAACAAATAAAAAAAATACTGAGTTAAAATTGTATGTAGAAAATAAAAATTGCAGACATCCAATAGTGTTCACAATCATAGTTCATAAGAAATATATGTTAGAAAAACACATACATACATAGCTTCACGTTGTATCCCGCATATAGTAGGGTAGGCAGAGGGAACCTAGTATTAAGACAATCCGATTCCCATTTTCCGCCGAATTCAGGCATTGCGTGCTGAGTGGCGGAACTTAACGCCGCGGTTTGCCTTGTTACCAAACCCAGGAAATGAAAATTTCATTTTCTGGAGTGAGAATCGAACCCACAACCTGTCGCGTTTACAGTCACACGCTTTTGCAAGAAAACAGATATATGTGTGTTGCTAATAATATTAATTGCTATAATATTAATTATTAATGCTAAATACACAAATAAATTAAAATTCATCAATATAAATATAAACTACGTATCTAATAATATGAAATTTATATCTTTATCAAGAATAAATTGAATTGTAGTCGTCTAGTCACGAAGCGACGCGACCTTGTAAGGCAAACCATTTATACCGGTTTGAGAGCGGGGTCTCGTTCAACATGTGGTCGACTTTACATTTCTTTTATGTTAACTAAAGGTATACATATTTTTTGATAAAATACTTTTTGGTTTTATAAGAATTCCATAATTTTTTAATGTAAAATTGTCATTTTTTGTCTATTAATTCTAACTACCGGCCCCGGTGACGCGTTAACAACGCGTTGTCTTTAGCAATATATGTATATGTCACTTTATATAAAAGTGAATGTCAAACCAACATTTATTTTATTAATTTAATAACTTTTTATGCATATTTAAAAAAAAAATAGAATTTAATTTTTTACCTGTTATGTATTTAGTGTGGGGAACGGAAATGCTATAAAGAGAACGGAGTGTCTTAACTTTAGGTTTTCTGGTTCCCTCTGCCTACCCTGCTATGTGCGGGATACAGCGTGAAGCTAAAAAAAATGTATTCAGGAAAACGCGATTTAGGCTTGCCGTACCCAGTAACATATTAGTGGACTATTGGGTCTCTACATAGATACTAATCATTAAAAAACGCCGCTAATATGTATAAATATTGAGGCCCTATTAAATTTGAAGTAATATTCTTCCTTATATCAGACGTATATGTAATTTGATATTTTGTATCACCATAATTAATTTAAGTTAACCTTTTTACACAGAAAGTTTATTAACCTACGAATTAAGATCAATCGATTATAATAAATTAAATCTCATCTTCTAAGAAATGCTCTCAAAGCATCATCGAACTGAACCATCAATCTTCATCGATAACATATAATTTGTGAATAACAAGGAAATGGACAGACTTATATTTGAATAACTGTACGTTTGGTTACTGACCCATAATGTCATGTCGTGTAAAAGACGTTTAGAGTATACGATATTTTTTGGTATAAATAACGTTAGTTTTTTATAATATATAGATATTATGGCCCTATAAAGACATCATGGCGCAGTGGGACAGCGTCTGACTATAAGCGCGATTAGTTGTGTTTGTGTTGTGGGTTGTGTATATTCAAATTATTTTGATTTCTCCGCTCTGGAGAGATGCAATGGTTCGAATTTGGTCAAAAAAGCGACGAACGGAGTGTCTTGACACTCTGTTCATTCTGATCTGAACCTAGTTATGCGGGATAAAGCGTGAAGTTAATATTATAGCCCCATTTTCCATTCTATATGATTAGAGATATCTTTTTGTTTAAGTACTAAATAATATTTATTGTTGATAAGAAAATTCAAATAAGGTATTTGAATTCTCTCAGGAATTACTTATATAATCAAGTATTTCTAAGTTCCTAAGCCTAGTCAGGTCAATATATATCATACTTTTTTTTAAATACAGAATAAGTTATCAAAAATTACGAACCACGCGTCCATAGAGATCAGAATAACCATTATAAATGGTATTTAGTTAGCAAACAACATCCTAGCTAAGCAGATCAGGTTATCAAAAATACTTTAAATATATACAATTCGAAGTAATTCGAACTGATAACCATTACGTGCGGCATTCTCATTACAACTGCACCTTGATGGCATGAAAGATAAACTAATTAATACATACAGGAAGATAACAAACATGATAATTTATCTCAACAATGTGAATAATACTCACTTCCTTGTTATCACATCATAAACAGATGCTTTAAATTAATGAACTGTACCGAATCATAGTAATAAATATAACAGTTAACAAAACATTTTAAATAAAGAAAAAAATATTTTTATTATATAAAGGCTAGGTCAGGTTTTAAAATTTAGCACGATCATTTGTCATGCTACGTTATACAGTTCATCGTTTTTGTCATCATTTTCAGTTTTAAAAATACAATAACTTGGATGTATAGGAATGTAAAATGCCTAATATACTTATATTAGGCATAGCGCGGCGTTGAGTTCCGCTACTTGAGTATTGTCTGAAAAGAGGAGAACGGAGTGTGTTAAGGTGCTCCATTTAAAAAAAATCCATAAAAACAAATAACGTTTCAACTTCTTTACTATATAGTTAATATTTTATCTAAAATTTACACATATGCGGGTTGTGGGTTCAATCTGCGCTCGAGAGAATGGCTATAATTAAATTGTGTAATTCCATATAGTCTGGAAAGTCGAAAAATTATGTTTTGTTTAAATTATAAAAAATCTTAGCTTCTTAGTCTTATAAATTTTAGCCTTAATTTCATCTAGATAATTTAAATAGTTATTGCATGAAAGACATAACAAATATGTGCATTAGATGCTTAGAAAGTTTCATTTCTTTTTTAATCTTCAGGATGCACATATCAGGGTAGGCAGAGGGGACCTAAGAGTACCTTCTATTAATATTTCCGTTCTCCACTTTCCACCGGATTGAGGCATTGCATGCTGAGTGGCGGAACTCAACGCCACGCTTCAACTTATTACCAGACCCAGAAAAGGAAAATACTAAATATTATCTAGAATTTTCATTTCCTGGAGTGAGAATCGAACCCACAACCTGTCGTTTTTACAGTCGCACGCTTGTGTCTCTACGCCACGACAGGCGACAAATTACTTTATATTATATATTTTTCATATCACGTTACGATTTTATTTAAAATCGTATCGTATAAAGTTCACTACTTAATGACACTGTGTATACACTGATTGGAAGCAACTGGACTACATGGATTTTACGGTTAAGTGGTGTTTTGAGTGCCACAAGACTATTTCTAAGCACTCAAGCAAATGATATCGTAAAAGAGTGTTTTAGAATTAGTATAGCTTAATAGCTATAGCTTAATAGCTCTAGCCTATTAGCACTTGGGTGTATGGTCTAAAAGGCACGAGTTTGAATCTTGCTACGTATGTAATACTAGCTTTTGCCCGCGGCTTCGCTCGCGTGGTCAGTGGCAGGCCAAACTACTAAACTTACATAGCGTTATGTGTCTCGTTGCTCGTCTCAGTGTTTAGCAAGTGATGTATCTCTTCGCACATATGCTTGACTTCTTCTCTTATTTACAAAACATAGTAAACGACAATACTGTCATTTGGACATAGAAACAAACTTACGTTCACATTTATAATATTAGTAAAAAATTAATAATATCATCTCAAAATAATGACTAAATGATAAATAATGACATTCTGGAAAAACTTGTATAAATTTTAAAAGTAAACAATCTTTGAATACTGGTAATTAAGAAATCAGACTATTTTCTGACAATTCCCTTGAAGACACAAGTTTGCGCGTTGACCACCAAGAACACCCCATTTGTCGTGTCACCAGTTCTCAAGAACACTCCTCTTAAAGCCGCGCCCAGTATCAGCATATTGGGCCTTAGCGTTTCAAGTGAGTGCCAGTATCGCGATCATCTGGAAAGCAAGGCCAAGTTGGCCTCGAAGAAACTGGGTGTTATCGCCAGAGCGAGACAGTACTTCACGCCAAAACACCGTTTGGCCCTGTATAGGGCTCAGGTTCGGCCTCATATGGAATACTGTTCTCACCTCTGGGCTGGTGCACCCCAGTATCAGCTTGAACCATTTGATCGCATACAACGCAGAGCCATTCGAATCGTTGGGGACCCGGTAATCTGTGCAGGGCTTGACACTTTGGCGTTGCGTAGAGACGTGTCCTCGTTGTGCGTTCTTTATCGCATATATCACGGGGAGTGTTCTGGGGAATTGTTTGACCTGATTCCTGCCGCAGGATTTTCAAACCACACAGTACGCCACAAGCTTAAATACCATCCACACCACCTGGATGCGTGGCACTCCAGTACTGTGCGGTTTCGAAGGAATTTTCTTCCACGTGCCACTCAACTGTGGAATGGTCTACCTGCAGCAGTTTTTCCAGGTCGATACGAAATGAGTACCTTCAAAAAGCGCGCCTACTCCCACCTCAAAGGCCGGCAACGCACCTGTAGCGCCTCTGGTGTTACACGGGGCCGTGGGCGGCGGGGATTACTTACCATCAGGTGACCCGAACGCTCGTTTGCCTTGTCCTTTCCATAAAAAAAAAAAATAATTTGTTCAAGCATTGTTGCAACAATTGATCACTTAAATATAAAAAAAAGATGACAGGTTTCAAGGGACCCGTACGGAATGAAGTTCTAACGATTAATTAATGAAGGAACTCAATACACTGTATACACTCAACAAAAATAATCGTCGCGAAACCATAGTATTTAATGCGAAATAGAAAGACGAAACGAAAATAACTGACCATGAGAGAGAGAGAGACATACAGAGAAATACGCTGCACGGCTTACAACTGTAGCAAAAAGTGTCGTTACAACTTTTGGTCTTAATTTTTTCGGTTTCGCAACGCACGATAAGGAGCTTAGTTCCAAAAATTTATATATATATATATATATATATATATATATATGTACAAATACCTTTTAAAAACAAATTTACGTCTCCATAACTCACTAATGTTATTTCATACACATAACTTTAGATATTACAAACATTTTCATAATACAAATGCATATAAATTATAAATATGTGGAAATCCACAATTAATTAGTCGAATACATCATATATATCTTTCAATAATTAAACATACAAGCTATAAATTTGTTGAACATGTCTGTAGATGTCTTGACCTATTACATAGTGATGAAATCGTATACCTACTTAATACTATAGATGTGAATGTCAGTTTGTTTGTTACGCTTTCATGCCAAAACTACTTAACTGATTATCGTGAAACTTTTTATACTTAGAGGTATTTAAAAGGACATGGGATACTTTTTATTAATATAAATATATATAAAAAAAATAACACCTGTCGTGGCGCAGAGGCACAAGCGTGCGACTGTAAATGCGACAGGTTGTGAGTTCGATTCCCACTCCAGGAAATGTAAAATTTAGTATTTTTATTTCTTGGGTTCGGTAACAAGGCAAAGCACGGCGTTGAGTTCCGCCACTCAACACGCAATGCCTCAATTCGGCGGAAAGTGGGGAACGGAATTGTTGAAAGAGAATGGAGTGTCTTAACACTAGGTTCTCTGGTTCCCTCTGCCTACCCTGCTATATGCGGGATACAGCGTGAAGTTAAAAAAAAAATTAAAATTAAAAAAATTGGTAGACATGATTGTTTGTCAAAAAATGCTACTTCAAAGCCTCATAATTTACGCATATACTCACTATGCACTATACTATGTAATATAGACTGCCATTGACCACAGGAGTGAAGCCGCGGGTAACAGCTAGTAATAAATAAATGTTCGGCAATTATTTCAAAGTGTTTGGTAATACTTGCCTAATAATTTTAAACATTAGTTCCCATAAAATTTTTACGCTACGGTCATGTTCGTGTGAAAAAACTGAGTAGTTTTGTAGTTTGTCAATGTATGATTTATGTTTCTAAGCAAAAGTAGTTGCTATGTTTTAAATTTTCCTGTAGGTGTATTAATCGCTATGTTTTTTATTTCTTTTTAAATTTTCCTGTAGGTGTAACAAATGTGTTATTTTACAGCGTATAAAAAACATGAAAAATAATAAGATATTTTCTGTTGTTACTACTACCTATATTTTATATCTACATCACATGAATGGCTCTCGTACATCATGTGGCTCTTCTGAGGATTTCAAACCAACCAACCAACTTCAAATAAAAGCACTAAAAAGTAAAATTATTACAAAAAGATGAGAAAATTATGATAAGGGACACCCGGATGGAACGAAGTCCCTTTCGATTAATTAATGAAGGAATTGTAATAAATTTTGATTTCTTTTAAGTTATAATAATATTTCTTTTTCATTATTGACAAAAGACGAAACGAAAATAACGGGCTTGCTTTCTATGAAAGTGAGAGACAGAGAAACACGCGCTCACAATTATAGCAAAAAGTGTCGTTACAACTTTTGATCTTATTTTTTTCGTCCAGCCCCCTTTCGCAACGATCCCGATAGTGAAGTTCGTTCCAATAACTCAAAAAATACTAGTAAGATCTTCGTCAAACGTCAAGAATAAAAACAAAGATTATGATTAGGTTGATGGATACCGTGTGTCCATATGAAAGGACTTAATTAGCACATTTCAAATGTATAGGACATATTTAAGTTTTATAGCCTATTTTATTTGTATTTGCTTCCTAAAATTGAAGAATTGGTTCACTTGGTTTTTGTTCTTTATAATTTAGTATGGTTTTTTCTTTACATCGAATTTCAAATCTCTAGAGAAGATTTCATAATAATAATCCTATCAGGACTAACTCAATCTTTAAAATAAGCAGAAAAGCGATAAATTTAATATTCTCACAAGTGGGTCAGTTTACATGGTAACGCATTTCGACGAAGTGCAAACCACACTCATACTCATATCTGCAAGTGTTGCGTATTTGCGTAACTTCCTATTCGATACTTTGCGGTTACTTTGTGTTACAATAGTCAGTGTGTAATACATGTCACTTCTATCGACTGCATAATATCTTGTTAACCGATTTAAAAATAAGATGGTTCTCAATTTTATTGCTTTTTTATGTGTTTTACCTCATAACTTTTTACTGGGTGAACCAATTTTGATGGTTATTTTTTATTTGATAGCTAAACTTAGCTTCTAATGTGGTCTCAGTTAATATTTAGTTAAGATCTGGCGAGTAGTTTATGACGAGTACTTATCTTACTTACTATATTCGTTAATTTTTATAATATAATATAATTAACGCCTGTCGTGGCGCAGAGGCACAAGCGTGCGACTGTAAATACGACAGGTTGTGGGTTCGATTCCCTTTCCAGGAAATGTTAGTATTTTCATTTCCCTGGGTTTGGTAACAAGGCAAAGCGCGGCGTTGAGTTCCGCCACTCAATACGCAATGCCTCAATTTCGCGGAAAGTGGGGAACGGAATTGTTGTAAGAGAACGAAGTATCGTAACACTAGGTTCTCAGGTTCCCTCTGCCTCTGTATACCCTATATGTGGGATACAGCGTGAAGTTAAAAAAAAATATATATATTATTATAATTTTTTGGGCATTTTATTTGAAGCTGGTTTGATATCTCGATGTGGATTAATAATGCATACAATTTCGGACATAGCGGCATGAGGATGTGTACCTTAATAGGCTTGAGAGTTTGGTTGTAATACCAAGAAGCGCAGGTATTTCTACCTGCGCTTCTTTTAGATTTTATTTTTGAAGGGAATTTCAATACATTTAATCCTTACTGCAGCTTCACGCTTTATATCGTATAGTAGGATTGTCGGAGAGAACATAGTGTCAAGACACTCTTTTTCCACGCAAATTCGAAACAAAAACCTTCATATAGACATTCTTATAGAAATTGAAAATTAAAATATATACTGCATATAATAGGCACATGCACAGTGAATGTAAATATTATGTATAGGTTGAAACTTGACATAGAGAATTATCAATATTCAAATTGTAGAAAATTTCGCCATTCAAAATGTAAATATCTCGACGAACTAACCCATAAAATATAAAAATTTTAGCAAAAAAAAACAGATTTCTATTAAAATGCACGTAACAATAAAATATAATAAAATTATTACAAATAACTCATAAACTGCAAGTAACTAAATTTAAATGGATCAGGAATACTAACTATCATGTAAAAAACAATCATCAAAATCAATTCACCCAGGAAAAAGATATGCGATAACACGCAAAGGAAAGAAGGTTCTCAACCTCTATATTTTTTAAAGTGGAAAAATATGGATATAAATATTATATTATAATATTCACGCCATCTGCTTTTAGTCGAAAGAACTAATGGAAATGAATTTGCTTCCACAATATTGCATATTGTCGACTTTATAAGGCCCTTTAGTGTCCTTATTTCGTAACAGATGGCTCTGTACAGGTCACTTCTATTGTTTAATTGGGTTTCAAGAACTTTATTCTCATAAAAACGTTTAGTTTACTTAAAATGAGATACAATAAATTTCCTAAAAAAAAATGTTTTTTTGAATATAGACATAAAAATATATGTATTTTTAAAGTGTAATTCACATACTTACGATAACAAAATCTTATGAATTATTTTTAACTTGAATATTCCCCTAACTGGAACCTAACCCTGTAACGATCACTTTTAATAAGAATTGAGACATGTCTTGACATTTTTGTAGCTTCATGCTTTTTCCCGTATAACAAGGTAGTCAAGGTAGACAGAATATAGTTGTATAACATCCCTTAATCCACTCTAAACCCGAAATATAGACATTATAATGGCGAAACTTAAAGCCGCGATATGTCTACCAGACACATGGTGAATGGCGAAACCTAACGCCGCGATATGCATACCAGACCTAACACTATATAAAAATCAAAGAAAAAAATAATATGTTCTTCTACATTGTTACACTACTTAACAAATTAATATCTCAAGATATTATTACAAGATTCGTCCAATTAGCGGCTCGCCTCAGATTCCTCGCATAATGGCCAATAAACCCTGAAATTGGCATAGTTCGAGTTCCCAACATCTGGATTACCCTTCATTTTTATTACCAATTTGCATATTACTTGTATTAATTAAAGTGGAAGTTTAATTACTTTGTATAAAACCATGTATAGTACGGTTATGTGAGTTATTACGTTTTCAAGCAAAAAGGTGTCCTTTTTACTGTAGAGGTTAAATGTAGCATAAAGAAGCAAAATAATAATATATGCGCTTATTAATTTTGTAATATGTTAGTTTTTGTAGTGTGGTTATGGGTGTTATCCCACTCGGGGTAATGGTTAAAATATGACCATCGTGCTGAATATAACGAATTCGGGCGAACAGTTCAAAACGAATTATCCTAATATTAGGTTGTTTGTGCTAACCCTGCAGAATATGGGGAAAAAATGTGAAACATTTACTTTATTATAGCACATATTATTAGACAAAAATAATTAAGTTAAAGAGAACACCTTCCCTAATCAACTTTACCTGTGTTCTGAAAAGGCTATTTGTGTAGTTTGCAAAACCTTACAGGCCACGTTATGTCATACTGAACCAAAAAGGTATACGTGCTAAGAGAATGATTATCATGTTCTTGCACGAGAATCGAAGTTACGTCCGTTAAGGATGGTTTCGAAATATTGATATCAACACGAGGGCAGTGTTATACTAAAACCTAAACATATAGATTATAGCCTCCCAGATTAGCAGATCCTTTAATTCAAAATTTACCAACAAGTGGTGGTGTCAACAAAATATTGAGCTTGGTATCTAATAGACTGGATTGGATATACATGAATCATAGCTGTTCCGTTGCAAACGGGACGGTGCAGCAGTGATTCGTGTGAATTGTAACATTCATTTAAAAAAATGTAATAATAATAGCCTAGTCTGTAAGAAATTTCAGCTTAGTAACCATAATGAGTCACTGGGCACTTGAATAAAGAATTATTATTATAATTAATAACAAAAACAACGCATGTCGTGGCGCAGAGGCACTAGCGTGCGACTGAAAACGCAACAGGTTGTGGGTTCGATTCCCACTCCAGGAAATGTAAAATTTAGTATTTTCATTTCTTGGGCTTGGTAACAAGGCAAAGCGCGGCGTTGTGTTCCGCCACTCAACCCGCAATGCCTCGATTCGGCGGAAAGTGGGGAACGGAATTGTTGAAAGAGAACGGAGTGTCTTAACACTAGGTTCTCGGGTTGTTATTGTTAAGACACTCCAGTGTCTTAACACTAGATTCTCTGGTTCCCTCTGCCTGCCCCGCTGTATGCGGCATACAGCGTAAAGTTAAAAAACAATAATAATTATTATTATAAAAAAAATAATATATTTTTTTATTTCTTTCCAGAGTTACAAAGAAAAAGATGCCGGTAAAGTCGTTCTATACACCACTACGATGGGCATCGTTCGCAACACATATCAAAGATGCCTGCTAGTTAAGAAGATACTTCGAAACCTGTTAATCAAGTATGAAGAACGGGACGTCTTCATGAGCACTGAATACCAGGATGAGATTAGGGATAGGATGAGAAGCGATCAAATTCTTGTCCCGCAGCTTTTTATAGACGGACAACATGTTGGGGTAAGTGATATCTTTGGTTAATAGGTAAAAAAGGAGACCATCATGGCGCAGTGGAATATCGTTTGATAGTAAACGCAATTGGTTGTGGATTCAAGTCCCGAATTGAGGAACTTCCACAACCAATTGAATTCCCTTTAAATATAATTTTAAATTATTTTCATTTCAATACCCGCCTCTTATGGGACGCTACCCAACGGCGGAGGGGAATTGTATTCTAACCCCGTCTCCTCACAGTAAAGAAAAGGGGAGTTCCCTAAGAAGCACTAAGAGAACATATGTAGAAATTCCTACGGGAATGAGAAAACAGCAAAACGAAATTTCACATCTTGTAGTCCACTCCGTTATAGCAGGGTAGACAAAGAAAATCTAACATTAAGACATCGTTCTCTGATTTCCACTGGAATTCGGGACGTTGAGTGTTAAATGGCGGAATTGAAATTAATTTAAATCATCAATCAATCACGCGAGTGATTTTGGGTTCATTCCCCCGAGTGGGAATCGAACCCAAAATCACTCGCGCTTACAGTCCGACACTACCCAAATGTGCCTTGGTGGCCTCAAAAAAATGGTCCACAAAAATGGAGTTGCGGGCTATTCGTCTACTTATAAAATATACTTCGTATGCAAACTAGCTTTTGAAACTATAATCCTCAACTAAAATCCAGGCTTCTATAGTGATTAAGCTTACTATTTCTAAGCTGGTGACCTAAATATATATATATATTCATATTTAATTTTGAGTTACTGTATTAGGTAGTTTGAGTTCAGTCGTGGTGCAGAGACACGTGCATGCGACTGTAAGCGCGACAGGTTGTGGGTTCGATTCCCACCCCAGAAAATGAAAATATTAAACAATATTTAGTATTTTCATTTCCTCGCGAAAGTGGTTAACGGAGATGTTAATAGAACGGAGTGTCTTAACACTAGGTTCTATGTTCCTTCTGTCTACCCTACTGCGGGATACAGCGTGAAGCTAAAAAAAAGAAAAAGAAAAAAGTTAATGTACCATGTAGGCCATTATAGTGAAATGGGACAGTATCTTATTATAACCGCGAGTAGTTGTCGTTCCGATCCTCACTTAATGGAATCATATTGAAATTATTTTAATTTCTTCGCGTCGGTAAGACATAGCGCGGCGTTAAGTTCCGCCGACCAAAATACAATATCTCAAATTTTAGCGGAAAGTAGAGAACAGAATGTCTTAGCGCTAGATCCTCTCTGTCTACTCTGCTATGCCGGAAAAAGCGGATATTGTAAAAAAAGTTATTATGATTTCATACATATACATAGCTTCACGCTGTATCCCGCATATAGCAGGGTAGGTAGAGGGAACCTAGTGTTAAGACACTCCGTTCCCCACTTTCCGCCGAATTGAGGCATTGCGTGCTGAGTGTCGGATCTCAACGCCGCGCTTTGCCTTGTTACCAAACATAGGAAATGAAAATACTAAACTAACATTTCCTGGAGTGGGAATCGAACCCACAACCTGTCGTGTTTACATTCACACGCTTGTGCCTCTGCGCCACGACAGGCGTTAATTATGATCTCTTTTTATTAAATTATATTTACACGTGTAACATGAGATTGACCTTATTTAGTTCCACAAGAAAATTAAATTTCAATACCTTACTAACTGCATTTGACAGGTAATAAAACGTAAAGAAAAGCGTTGTTGGAAGCTAATTTTCAATTTACAAAGCTTAATGTCATAGTTATTTGCAAATAAGGGTTAATTTCGTAATAAATAAAGGAAAAAACGATTAGATGTATTGTTTCTGGTGTATTATACTACTAAAATTATAAATGCGAAAGTTTGTAAGGATGGATTGACGTTTGTTAGTCTTTTACGAAAAAAACTACTGAACGGAACTTGATGAAACTTTCAGTAAGTCACTTTATACATAAAAATAGGCTACAATTTATAGACGTTGTGCAATTTCACCATAATATAACAATACATGTATAATAATACTGTCGTGTCGTAGAGACACAAGCGTGCGACTTAAACGCGACAGGTTGTGGGTTCGATTCTCACTCTAGGAAATGGTTTTTTTTTATTTCCTGGGTTTAGTACCACGGCAAAACGCGGCGTTGAGTTCCGATACTCAGCACGCAATGCCTCAATTCGGCGGAAAGTGGGGAACGGAGTGTCTTAACACTAGGTTCTCAGGTTATCTCTGCCTACCCTGTTATATGCGGGATACAGCGTGAAGCTACGTATGTATGTAAGTTTTATTATCTATACCTTGATTTCCGGCGGAAAGTTGAGAACAGAGTGTCTTTCCTCTGGCTTCATTCTGACTACTCTATTGGATGCGGGAAAAAGCGTTAAGCTGTAATAAAGTCTTTTTCCACGCACACACGTTTCAAGTAAAAATGAAATCAATTTCGTTTATTTCTATATATTAAGACCGCGAAAGTTATTACGCGAAGTCAATTTACTTAGAGTTGATTGTGAAAAGTATTTTCTAACGAGGCATTGTCTGATGTGTCGAATTTAACGCTAAGGGTCATTAAGAAGTGACAATTTTGAGGCAGACTAGCTTTCTCATATAATTGCTATTTAAGTTACTTTGTAATGCACTGTAGTAAATTGCACATGGGAATTGAAATAATATTTACTTACTTAGCTTCACGCTTTATCCCTAGCGGCGTAGTCAGAGAGAATGGAGCGCCAAACGCTACTACGTCATTAAGCTCTTACATACAGGATACAGGACATTTAACGCCTGTCGTGGCGCAGAGGCAGAAGCGTGCGACTGTAAGCGCGACAGGTTGTGGGTTCGATTCCCAATCCAGGAAATGATATTTTCATTTTCTGGGTTTGATAGCTAGGCGCGGCGTTGAGTTCCGCCAATCAACACGCAATGCCTCAATCTGGCGGAAAGTGAGGAACGGAATTGTTGAAAGAAAACGGAGTGTCCTTAACAATAGGTTCTCAGGTTCCCTCTGCCTACACTGCTATATTCATCTCCCGAAATATATACATACACTCTTCCCGCAACCAATTGCAAAATATTATACGCCTAGTAATTATTCTGAGCCTACTTTGTTTTACCTGAAAATATTTAAAATAAAAACTAAGAAAAGGATGAATATTATTAGCACCTAATAAATAATACCTAATAAGACGAAAGCATTCGGATATAAACTTTGAAAGTAAGCGATATAGCAAACGTAACGTAGATTTAATTATTATTTGATGACTTTGTATCTCTAAGAGATTTTGATTAGCATAATATAGCTCAAGGGCAATATTAACGAGGATGATAAATTCCGATGTTAATGTATTAAAGCATTAGGAATAATCTACGCATAATTCTAATATTGGTAGCGAATTTCGCTTCTTTAAATTTTTTACCGATTTGAAAAAGATGCTATTATATTCACATATAATATGATTATTACTTATATGTGATGGTATTTTTTTATTTATGTTACCTCATAACTTTTTAATGAGTGAACCAATGTTGACGATTCTTTTTTAATATGATATCACTATCATATAAAAATTCTTCATGGTTCTACTATAGTTCCATTTAAATTTACTAGGTTCCAGTGGCGAGGCGTCCATACAACTTCCGTCCATACAAAATTGGGCATAAAATTGGAAAAAAAACAAGCTCTGACATCTTATAAACCTACAAAAAAAGGTCATCGTCAAAATTGTATAGTGAAATTACGAAATACCTTGACATCCTATACCGATTTTCCTAAATATATCGGCTTCCCTAAAAATGACCGGCTTCTCTAAATATATATACTGGCTTCCCTAAATATATATACATCGGCTTCCCTAAATATATATACCGGCTTTCATAAATATACATCGGCTTCCCTTAATTAACCGGCTTGCTTAACTAAAATTTTTACCCCTCACCACTGCTAGGTTCACAACATGCTCTTTTAGGTTCATTCATTGTAACACTGTTTTCATATAGGCGTTCTTCTTCTGTTTCATAATAATAAATTTGAAATTGAAATTGAAATTTGGTATAAAAAACTTGGAACTTAAAAAAATTGGAATTCAAAAGCTAGCTAAATAAATATTAAATGAAAATGATTGCTTACAAATAATTAACATAAAGGACGTTGTAACAACTTTTGTCGACAATATCGCTTAAAAAAAGCTTAAATCTAATTAACATTTTTTACAGTTAACGCGGTCCTCAATACGACGGAGTGTCTTAACACTGCTCGCTCTGACTACACCGCTATACAGTAAAAGAAACATTTACAAACATGTCACAACCACGTGAATACATTCACTGTTTATCATTTAATAAAGTTTCTTTGATATATTAAGACGAGATGTTACATTCATATCTAATCTAAATGACATTTTAATAATGACTTACAAAGCCTTCTTTGTAATTTCTGTTTGGTAACCGACTTCAAAAAAAAATTTTTTTTTTATTAACTTCACGCTGTATCCCGCATATAGCAGGGTAGACAGAGGGAACCAGAGAACCTAGTGTTACTCCATTCTCTTTCAACAATTCCGTTCCCCACTTTCCGCCGAATTAAGGCATTGCGTGTTGAGTGGCGGAACTCAACGCCGCGCTTTGCCTTGTTACCAAACCCAAGAAATGAAAATTCGAAACCACGAACCCACAACCTGTCGCGCTTACAGTCGCACGCTTGTGCCTCTGCGCATGGCGCACAGGCGTTAAAAAAATAAGTTTTCAATTCGATTTTATTTTTTATGTGTGTTATCGCATACCTATTTACTTATTGAACCAATTTTTATGATTCTTTTTTTATTAATAGCTAGTGCTTCTGATGTGGTCTCATTTAAATTTAGTTAAGATTTGACGATTAGTTTTTGAGTTATTCGTAATTATGTCCTAACCCAAAACCTGTCTAGAAGAAATCGCTAATTAGCGATAAGGTTGCTTTTTGTGCGTCACAGTTTCATCTTTTATTGTAATTCTTTTTGTATTTACTCATGTGTTTTGTGGTGTACAATAAAGTATAAATAAATAAATGTCATTTTTTTTAACTTCACGCTGTAACCCGCATATAGCAGGGTAGGCAGAGGGAACCAGAGAACCTAGTGTTAAGACACTCCATTCTCTTTCAACAATTCCGTTCCACACTTTCCGCCGAATTGAGGCAATTGTCATTTTTTCGTGCTTATAAATTGAATTACGCAATTATAAATTAAAGACGGTTTCCTTTTTAAAAAAGTATTTATTTACTTTACTCTATATATGTAAAATATTTTAAATTTATATATAATAAATCATTTAAGCCACTTTGTCTCGTATCCTTTTAGTTCTAATGTCATTTTTATTTTTTTTTTCGCATATAAGGTAGTTTTTGTTTAAATTTATTATGACACATTTCGTCCGTACCCTATATAATTTTTTTTGTCTTTTTATTTTTTTAACTTCACGCTGTATCCCGCATATAGCAGGGTAGGCAGAGGGAATCTGAGAACCTAGTGTTTCGATACTCCGTTCTCTTTCAACAAATCCGTTCCCCACTTTCCGCCAGATTGAGGCATTGCGTGCTGAGGGGGCAGAACTCAACGCCGCGCTTTGTCTTGTAACCAAGCCCAGGGAATGCGCCTCTGCGCCACGACAGGCGTATATAACTGACTTCAGAAAAAGGAGGAGGTTCTCAATTCTACTGTATCTAACTTTTTACTGGGTGTAGCATTGTGCGCAGTAGTGCTTCTGATGTGGTTCTTGAGTTATTCGTAATTGTATTTTTTAGAGAATTTTATTTGAAATCGGATTTCTATTTTGTTACTATTTTAATTATTTTCTTTATATTTTTTTTTGTTTTTATGCTTAAGTTTGTAAATTCGGTTTTTTTTTACTGTACTTATAAATTATAAATACGTATATAATTTTTTTTGCACTGTCTTTTTGTTTTTTTTTTTTACAACTGGTACTTACTACTAGAGTACTTCAACACTACTATATTACTACATTATAAAAGCATATTTAATTGAGCTTTGCACAAAAAGAACAGATGTGCTATCATTTATCCTACTTTTAGTATTACAAAAGTCTAGACTTAAGAGATAACTTCATTTTTTATTCTTATAGCCTTAGTACCAGTAGGTGCCAGGATTTACATTATTCAAAGGATTATAGTCCTTACTATAATAAAAATTATTACTATAATTGCTTAAACTACTTGCTGTTCCACTTGACATTTAGGACGCCTTTCTACCAAGTTTTTTAGTTTTACATTGTGACTGTGAATGCAATTGTGTAAAATAGTTTTTTTTTTTTTTTTATATATAATTGATAGCTCGCCCTTTATCGTTTTGTCATTTTCTTTGTTGTTTGCAAGTTGCTTTTAAATTATAAAAAAATACTTAATGAATATATTTCTTTTTTTTAATTTTTTTATTTAATATAATATTAAACAATACATACTAGAATACCATGGTAGTGTGTGTAACATTTACTTTGTTAAATTAATATACTTTTTATGCATTATTTAAAAAAAATGTTAGCATTCTGCACTCCTTCTCTATATAAATTATAAGTGTGCCAAATTTCATACTCCTCCGTCCGCGTAATTTTCGTAAAAAGTGGTACAAAGTTTTTGCTTCACGTATTTATATATAGATGAACGAATGGATACTCTTATATAATATAATATTCTTTATTGCACTTTAAAAAAAAAACTAGAAACACGTTAATAGTACAGAGTAGTAATTAGCAACGGTGGACTTATCTCTATAAGAGATATCTTCCAGCCAACCGGTGGATAGGGATGAAAGAAAAAAAATATATAACGGGATGACAGTCCGTACAATAAACAATTAAGATAAACATATAATCTAAAAAGTAAATATAAAATAAAAAATAAATAAATAAATAAATAAAATAAAATATATACAAACAAATAAATATATACATATATACATACATATCAATTTCAAAACATATATAATATAACCTTATAATAAATATAACTATATAATAAAACCATACATATATATACATACAAATAAATATAATATGAGCGTAATAACGTTACTTCAATGATAAGCACTGTCTAATTCTTTAGTTAAATATTTTTTCAATGAGGACTTAAAGGATGTAATTGATGGGCTTTGTTGGATAGGTTTGGGAAGTTTGTTCCAAAGGGACGCAGCATGTACAGTATAGGACTTTAAAAGGAATTTTGTGTTGCTCTTTGGAACCTCAAGCATTGGCACTACACCAGACCTCCTTGAGCGTGATGGGGTTGGAAGAATGCTAAAACGGGAACGGAGATAGGAAGGGAAATTTTGGTAGTTGAGAATCTTAAACAGGAAAGAAAGGATATGCATATCACGGCGAAAACGGATAGGGAGCCAATTAAGCTGAGCTCGAAATTGGGAAACATGATCATACTTACGTAGACTGTATATAAAGCTCTTAATATTTGTTGAAAATTGTTTGGTATTACGATTTATTATTTTTTTTTTTTAACTTCATGCTGTAACCCGCATATAGCAGGGTAGGCAGAGGGAACCACAGAACCTAGTGTTAAGACACTCCATTCTCTTTCAACATTTCCGTTCCCCATTTTCCGCCAAATTGAGGCATTGCGTGTTGAGTGGCGGAACTCAACGCCGCGCTTTGCCTTGTTACCGAACCCAAGAAATGAAAATACTAAATTTTACATTTCCTGGAGTGGGAATCGAACTCACAACCTGTCGCGTTTACAGTCGCACGCTTGTGCCTCTGCGCCATGACAGGCGTTACGTTTTATTAGGTATATATATTTTCGTTTTGTGAAATGATATATGCTAAATTTAATTAAAATATCAAAAATGTACTATATTTGTATCATCTCGAAAAAAAATTTGAGCAGAGAAAACCTAGAATTAAGACATACCGTTCCTTTTCTCAACGTATTAACACAAACTGCTTCAAAAAGTAAAAAAAAAATCACTTATAACACAAGAAAGACGTGTAATAAAATTATAGATCTATGAAGAAGGAGAGAGAGGAGAGGGCTACAATATGGGGTTCTTCAAAAGGGGAATAAATAGGTTTTTGAAGGGTCGGCAACGCGTAAGTGATGTCCCTGGTGTTGCAAGCGTCCATAGGCCACGGTAACCACTTACCATCAGGTGGGCCATGTGCCTTGTTGCCACCGTCGTGGTATGAAAAAAAAAAAGAATTTCAAATCAATATTAAGAACATATTATTGACCAAAGTATATCATTCTATCCAAGAATAATATAATGGCAATGTATGGAATTAAATGCTCTTGATGGTTACTCAGAAAGCTAATGATTGTTACAAATTTAATATAAAATTGTATTTTAAAAGAGCAATTATTGAGGCGTGATGCAATAGGACAATATTTGTTTCTCCTCTATTGGTTTTGGGTTCAATCCACACATGGGGAAATGATTGTATTAAAATTATTTTAAATTTCTTACTCTAGTAAAAAGCGCGGCGTTCCTTTCAGCCATTCATAAAGTGCCTTGATTTTGGACGGAAAGTAGAGGACGGAGTGTCTTAACACTATACGTCTACCTTGCTTCACAGGAAAAAGCATGGAACTTGAAATATACAATTTTAATAAACTATTCATGTATATATCGTTATATTAAATGGACCATAGGGAAATCTATCGAGCCCTAGCCTACTTTTAGTGGAAAAGTATTCAACTGATACTCAATAGACGTGTTACGCTTTATTACGTTTTGTAACGGCTAGGCTCCATATGAATATCCTTTTAACCTTTTAGAACAATATGAAACAAAATAAATATTCATTTAAAGGTGATCCGTATATATTTACAGTCAAAAGTCAGTTTAAGGTACAATTCCTATAAAATCTTCTTCCCTGTAGTATGGAAAAAGCGCGGCGTTGAGTTTCGAAACTTAATATGCAATCGGTTTTGAACGAAAAATGATCGAACGAACGGAGAATATTAACATTAGGTTGTTTTAGTTAATTTCAGGTTAAGTTGTATTGAATATGTTGTATAGATTCATCTTTTTGTACATATTCATATGACATCTGAATGTATTCTATATCATTTTTGGCTTAATAGCGACACTTACATAGTATTATATAAATACGCTTTAAAAATAATATATTAAAATATTAAATTTCAAAAGTAATATAGGTGCTTTTAAAGGACAGAATCGAAAAAAAGTGTCTAGTCTAGAAAGAACCACTAGCATTTCTCTGACTTCACATGATATGGGAAAGCGAAAAGATAAATAAACTATTAATAAAAAAAAAACAAGCTGTTTTCGTGGTTTAGGTTAATTTATAAGCAAAGCCCTTTTATTTGATACCCATATTGGATAAGTTGTACAAAAATATATAGCCCGCCATTTTATTATGGCGGTCATTTTATTATAGCGGCCATTTTAGGTGAATAGCAATATTGATTATATATAATTACATTATCATCAAAACTAAACATATATTCCAAGTTCCAACTCAATCAGACACATAAAAATATATCAAATTCAGCTTGCATTATTTGACCTATACTAACAAACATTACAAGCTTTTAAAAAATATCTTTGGTGGTAGGAGGTTCGTCCTCCGTCTGGCTCGCGACCACTATCATGTCAAAGACGAACCGCCAAATATCTTATGATGTGTTCCGGTTCGATGGCATGTAAGCCAGGTTTTCCCCATTCGCACCCATCCTTTCCCCAAAATGTGGTGGTTCCGAGAGCGGAATACTACATTGTCCTCCTCTTCCATCTATATCCTCTAGGTTGGCAACGCATCTACAACATCTCCGGTGTTGTAGATGTTCATTGGCGAAGGTATCCACTTACCATCAGGTGGTCCTTCTGCTCGTTTGCCATCCGTTATCCATAAAAAAAAATTGCAGTGAGTGCAATCCAAGCTTAACGCGTTAAACGACAATCAATAACTGTTGTGTGTACAGGTACATATAGAGAGTACCATGCGGCTAGACCGATTAAGAACATTTGAGAGAAATGATATGCTTGTAAAATTTATAATTCAATTTATTTTAATTTTACAAGAATGTCAAGTATTTTACTAGAGGGTATCTTTCGTTCTCTTGCAAAATGATGCATCACTACACTCTCTTTACACTACTCAGCGAAATTAATATTAAATATTTTTTTTTAGCTTCACGCTGTATCGCGCATATAGCAGGATAGGCAGAGGGAATAACATTACTTGTATTTTTCGTAACGATTAAGAAAAATCAACCTACATTATTTTTAGAAGAAATTTTAAAACATTATAATGTGTTATGGTGTCTGTGTTATACGTTAGTTAATACTATAAACATAAATAACACCCAAAAAATAAATAAAAAATTATATAAATTCATGTACATACATACATACATTCACGCTGTATCCCGCATATAGCAGGGTAGGCAGAGGGAACCTAGTGTTAAGACACTCCTTTTCCCGCTTTCCGCTGAATTGAGGTATTGCGTGTTGAGTGGCGGAATTCAACGCCGCGCTTTGCCTTATTACCAAACCTAGGTAATGAAAAATTCCATTTCCTGGAGTGGGAATCGAACACACAACCAGTCGCGTTTACAGTCGCACGCTTCTGCCTCTGCGCCACGACAGGCGTTTTAAATTCATGTAATTATTATTATCAAAAACACTAAAAGTAGGCAAATATGAGTTTAATATCTAATAGTTAATCTTAAAGAGTAAGAAAGATACTAAAATAAAAAAAATATATTAATATTAGGTACTTCTGTACATTGTTCTGTGTTACACGTACACATTAAAGGCTTACACTATAGGGAGGCTATGCGAATATAGTGACCGGACGTCAGACTGCACAAAACTGATATGAATACCAATGAAGTGGCTAAAATTTATTGTTTTTTAAAAAGTGAAGAAAAAATATTATAATTGCATTTTAGATTACACCTATATAGCACAGGTTTTTCATAGAATGGATAGGTTGTAAGTTCCAATCTCACTTAGATGAATGTTTATATTTTAAATGTAGGCGTTCTAGCGATCTGTTCTCTTAACTCAAAATGTCCCTAGTAAAGGAAAAAAGATTGAACAAGCGGACCACCAGACAGACTGAAAGACATACGGGCAATAAAATGATGAAGTTATTTTTTTTAGGTACGGAATTCAAACTAACTAATACAAATACAATTGACATCAAATCTAAAAAATTACTTTTTTTTTAATTTTTAAAATATATTTTAATTAAAAAAAACAACAGGTACATAAATACACTTAATACTATAAGGATTAATTGTAAAGGGATGACACTGCTTAGGTTATATCTCCACTAGAGGTGCATTTGGAGACGATAAGCAAACAAAGCAAATACTTTTATACATTCAATCAATATACTAAAATATGAGAATTAGAATTACCCTTAGAATAATAGTCAAAATTTTTGTAACTTATGATTTTGTTTAAACCTAATAATAATATAACCAAATGAGATTCTTTCTACCGATTTTTTTTTTTTAATAGAATTTTTTATAATCTGAGGGTACTTACATATTTTGTAAAATTAAAAAAAAGGAATAATTTGAAAAACAATTTTCATAGCTATAATACAAAACAAAATCAAACACCTTTATAACGAGAAAGCTGTTTGTGAAATTATATCACGTTGAAGCTTAATAAATTGACTTACCCAGTATGAACTAGATGCAAGTGACCACTGACATTGAAATTAAGACTTTATTTCTTAGATTATAATGACTATATTAGTTTGTAAATAATATGATTACTATGGCATCGGTATGTTGAATTATTTAAGTTTACTATTATAACTGTCGTTGTAACGCAGGTCGTATGGTATCTTGTAATTATTGTGAAGGTTTGTATAATAAATAACGTAGCGAAATATATTAGATTGAGTTAAAAATATATATATTGAGATACAAAATCTTTAAAACCTTCTTAATTTATACTTACTTTTACATTAATTTAGCGTCTGTCGTGCGCAGAGGCACAAACGTGCAACTGTTAACGCGATAGGTTGTGGGTTCGATTTCCACTTCAGGAAATGTTAGTATTTTCATTTCCTGGGTTTGGTAACAAAGTAAAGCGCGGCGTTGAGTTCCGCTACTCATCACGTAATGCCTTAATTTGGTGGAAAGTGGGGAACGGAATTGTTGAAAGAGAACAGAGTGTCTTAACCCATGTTCTCAGGTTCCCTCTGCCTACCCTGGTATACGTGGGATACAGCGTGAAGTTAAAAAAAAAGTAGAGATAAAGCAAGAAACCTAGTGACGTCACTTTAGCTTTTAATATTTTACCAACTTAATTTAAATAATGTTTTTAATAAAACGCTTTGGGTGACGAAACTTTTGTATCTGACTAAATATTACATTTTCTTAAGAAAATCTATCACGTCTAATTGCATTGTGCAACAAAAAAGTCAATACAATTAGAGTGAATTATGTAATAAGTAAATTTAGTTCAAATAATTTAGATTCAATAACTAGTCCATTAGTAAATATAATTAAATATAAAATAAACAATTGTAATAATAATAAATAAATAATGAAATAACACAAAGTAAAGAAATATATTTTTAGAAGTCCAATGTCATTTCGCTAGCGAGTGTAGTGAATGTCGAGTGTCTGTGGTAGTGACAATGAAAGGTATTAAGCGTCATCGGACGTGTATCGACTCTCAAAGCGAAAATAGCAAAAAGCGATGATTGCCACTTCCTACATAGATAGCGCATTTAAATGTTAATAAGCATTTGAAATTCATATAAATACATACATTGATTCATTTTTTGCTTTATTCATCTTCCGCATTCAGCGAAGTAGATAGAAAACGCAGTGTTAAAACACTACGCTGTTAACTTTATCTCTTTTCTTTTTTGAGAGTAAAGATCATAGATATATAGTCATAGAAGCACAAGCGTGCGACTGTAAATGCGACAGGTTGTGGGTTCGATTTTCATACCAGGAAATGAAAATACTAAATAATATTTAGTGTTCATTTCCTTGCTGTGGTAACAAGCGCGGCGTTGAGTACCGCCACTCAGCACGCAATGCTTCAATTCAGTGGAAAGTGGGGAACGGAGTGTCTTAACACTAGGTTTTTTGGTTTCCCCTGCCTGTCACGCTATATGCGGGATACAGCGTGAGTTAAAATAAAGTAAAGACTTTCCATTCACTAGAGAGCGGTAGAGCCAGTGGAGCCGGATAATTGCGTTTACAGTCCAACTGCTCCCAACTGCACCACCATATTTACCGTATTTAAATACATTGATGGCTATACACATTATAAAATTAATCAATCAATATATTTTATAAACGTTTTGTTACTTACTGAATGATGAACATACATTACCCAGTCAAAACTATTGAGCATAGAAAGCTAAAATTCAAATTGAAATTTATTTGGTGCTGGACGGGGGGGTTCTGGGGGTGTAAGGGTGAAATTTTCTAATAAAATAGATTATCCACCCACTAACGAAATGAGCGGAGAACAGAGTGTTCTCTCTGCCAATAAAAACATTAAAATAAATGGCAATATATACGTATATTACAGTAATTATAAGGCTATGCCTTGTTTACCACCACCTCATGTGTAAACTATCCCTCAAGGCCGAAGTCAACTAATTATGAACAAATATCACATTAGTGGTAATTGAGCTAGCAAAGGTTATATGAGTATACAGTGATATATGCTATTGCGTACAATTTTTATAAAGGTACTAAAATAATATGGCTTTAATAGTGTCACCTTAGGACATGGACTGAGCCTAGGACACTCAAGTCCTGGGAACTGGTTGGAAAGAGTAATAAATTATTAAAAAACAAGTACAGTTGTTCATAGATCTGTCGGGGACAACATGAGGTTAAGGAATGAGGACCCTTCAAAGAAAACAGAGTGTGTTGACACTTGCTTCTCTTGCTCTTTTCTCTGCTACATGGATAATAGTTTACATACATACATAGCTTCACGCTGTATCCCGCATATAGCAGGGTAGGCAGAGGGTTAATATACTCCGTTCCCCACTTACCGCCGCATTGAGGCATTGCGTGCTGAGTGGCGGAACTCAACGCCGCGCTTAGCCTTGTTACCAAACCCAGGAAATGAAAAAATCCATTTCCTGGAGTGGGAATCGAACCCACAGCCTGTCGCGTTTACAGTTTCGTCTCTGCGCCACGACAGGCGTTAAAACGTTATTTAAAACTAAAAAATAAATTTTACTACTTATTTTACAATTTTATATTCACATTCCTTATTCCCTAAAATTCTCAAATAGGTACTATTTACCAATGGAAATAAAAACCTAGGCATTCAGGAAAAAAGAAATCACTTTACGAGATTAGAGGACCGTCTCATGAATATCACGGCGCATTGTAGCCGATAGGGAAAGTTCCGTTTAGATTATATCTGGACTTTGCCTGATTTATTTTATAGGTTGTGTTTAAAAAATATGTTAAGGAGAGTGAAGAATAGAGAAAAGAATAGTTTAATGCAAAGGTATTAGTAGGATTATAATATTTAATAGTTTGATTTCCTGTCTGTGGTCTGGTAACAAGGCAAAGCGCGGCGTTGAGTTCCGCAACTCAGGAGCAAAGCGTCAATCCGGCGGAAAGTGGGGAACGGAAATGTTGGAAGAGAACGGAGTGTCTTTACATTAGGTTCTCAGGTTCCCTCTGCCTGTTACTACAGGATACAACGTGAAACTAAAAAAATGGTAGGATACTGACGTAAGCACCAATTGTTGTGGGTTCGAATCCACTCGCAGGAATATATTTGAATTATATTGTTTTCTACGCTCTGTTAAAAAAATGCGGTATTATGTTCCGACACAACAAAAAATACGAAAGAACGTGAGAATAATAAATGTTTAAAGAGATGAGCTTGGACAGTGGAAGTCAGCGTTAATACGCATTTTATAAGAATTTTGCTGAATCATCTCATTCACTTGAACTAGAAATATCTAAATCATTTGCTACCCTTAAGTTTAATTTGATTTTGCCGATATCTCTAACCAATAGGAAGAAATAAGCCGTAACTATTATATTGGATAAAATAATTAGGGTTTAAAATTAAAAAATATTTCATTTCCTGGGTTTGGTAACAAGGCAAAAGCGCGGTATTGAATTCACCACTCGGCGCAATGCCTCAGTCGGCGGAAAGTAGGAACGGAATTGTTGTAGAGGAACAGGAAATAATGTAACACTAGGTTCTCAGGTTCCCTCTGCCTACCCTGCTATGCGGGATACAGCGTGAAGTTAAAAAAAGGAAAGAAAACTGACGTCCAAATAAAATGCAGTAAAGTACGATTATTACGAATAACTCAAAAGTACACGTCAGATCTTAACTGAAATTTATATGGAATCATGCAAAAACATAAAATTATCAAAATTGATCGCGTAAAAGTTATGCGGTAACATAAACACATAACGGTAACATAAAAGAGTCAGATGGTATACTCCTCTTTTTTGAAGTTGGTTGACAAAAAGTATTATATTGGAAAAGGAAAAATAAAAGCTTCGAAGGCATAATTGCGAAACGATTACGACACGACAGTTTAACGCCGATATAGCAAATGGCTGTCTGGACGTCATTCCAGAATTGAAATTTGTCAATTAGAGAAAAAAAAGTAAAATATTAATGAGCTTTTGTGAATTCTTTCGCAATTCACGCGTTCAAAAACAACATCATTTTTATATTTTCATATCGTTTCCGCATATTAAGATAGTTAGACAGTTTAGTGTCGTAACACTCCGTTATCCACATTCTGGTCGAAATCGAGGCGCTGTGCGTATTAAGTAGCAGACTAAGCGCCGCACTTTATCTTTGCTATACTTTATGTGTGTAGGATGCATTCTTCTGAGAATATGCGGAGTCAGTTTGTGGATGATCCCGAATCCGTAACGAAGATACTTAGAAAAACAAGCATAAGCGAAAATGTCATAGCAGAATGAAAAGGAACGTTAACTCAGGTGATTTGGGCGTCAGGAGGATGAGTGATGAAAGAATGGTGAGAAAAGATATATATGAAGCAAAGGTGAGCGGCAAGAGAGGTAGGAGGCCTCAGTTTGACCTTAAGAACAGTATCAATGATACTGGAGGAGGCCACGTAAAAGTAGAGGATTCCCCGGAGGGTATGCATGAAGGTTAATGACTGTGGACGAGGCGAAAGAGGTATGCAGGGACCGTAGCGTTTGGCGTTCCGTTCTCTCTGACTACCCGCTAGGGATAAAACGTGGAGTTAGGTAGGTAGGTATTAATATTAATAAAAATAATAAAAATATTTCACCATGTAAAAATCGAACCCACAACCAATCCTGTTTACCTCAGTCATTGTCACTGCGCTATATTGACCTTCTATATTCTCTCTCTTTTATTCAGAAATATATTGTTGTTTAATGAAACATGAAGTTTGCTTTGTAGACAGAGCATAACATATACGTAGTCACATAGATATAAATGCGTGTTATAATAGTATACTTTCGACCAAAATTAGTATAAATTATTAAAAATATATTTTTAAAATAAAAATGGTCATTTTTATTACTTCAAAACTTTATACGATAACTATGAGTTCAAATCCAATCCGTAGATGTATTTATTTATATATATTCCCTGACCTGATGAAATAAAACTCTGTATGACGTTCTTTATTTATGACTGAAAAATATAAATCACATAAATGCAAGACTTATTCGTACATACAATGTGTTACTTTGACGTGTATGAGGCTTACTTTAAGTAATATACTTATCCTTTATTGAAGCCAAAATTACACAAAATCTTTCTAACGTAGCCTATGTGTTGTGTGGCGTGTTAACTATCCTTACTAATATTATAAATGCGAAAGTAACTCTGTCTGTCTGTCTGTCTGTTACGCTTTCACGCCTAAACCACTGAACTGATTTTGATGAAATTCGGAAGGAAGATGAAACTGTACTTGGGAAAGGACATAGAATACTTTTTATCGCGAAAATGGTAGAAGGGGACAAAATAAGGGATGAATATTTGTATAGAAGTTCCTTATTATCAAACATAAAATCATATAAAATTGTTCAACTGTTGACAATTTTCACACCTAAACCACTTAACCAATTTTGACAAATAGTCTAGACCTTGGGAAAGATTATAGGCTACTCCTTACCACGTTGCGCGATATAACCGAATTCCACGCGGGCGAAGCCGCGGGCGGAAAGCTAGTGTTACTATAAAGTTTCATCTAGATTCGTTCAATAGCTTTTGCGTGAAAGAGTAATAAACATCCACCCTTACAAATATTTGCATTTATACCATTAGTTGCAATTTCCCAAAAATCTCGCATCCATAATGTACTTGTTTTTTGAGAACACATACTTAAGTATTATATGAACATTTTTAATTACATGTGATTAATAACAACCTTGACTCAACGAAAACGTTCCCAGTACAAAAATTATGAAATTAAAAGACAATCACATCGAATCAAATACCACTCTTACAAGATCCTTCATGCTCATCAATGAAAACCAGAATGTTTGCCAAACAAAGGTCATCTGTAATTGGTTCTTTGTGCAATGGTTAATATTATTATGTGCCTTAATGCAACGTAATAAGAGTTATTATAATTGTGTAATAAATTCGTCGCGGCTTTGTCGTAGTTTTAAGCATGGGAGAGGAATTTTCGGTAATTTTGAAAGGCTGTTGCGTTGGGCATATTATTATGCAAGTAAGTGTAGTGTTGACTTTCCTCAATGTTTTCATACGTTTGCGGACTCAAAATAAGTTAAATACTAGCGTAATATGTTGCCTAAGCTGTTTGTTTTATAGCCAAGTTTGTGTATGTGGTTTTCCTTGCTTTTGTTGGGTTTTGAAATTTTTATAAGTTGTCACTAGGGTCATTGATTTCTTATGTTATATATTTATTTATTTATTTATTTATTTATTGGTTTATCACATAAGTACAGTTACAATATATATAAAATACAATTACACTTAAAAAAAAAAAAAACATTTTTAGAAGAATACAGTAACCGTACACATGTATGTTACGATAAACACCACATGCAATATTAATGTGAGAGAAAATAACATATAAACGAAAGGGATTATCGTTCATAAATTTACAAAACTGCTAAAAATTTTACACAACAAAAATAGCCAAAAAAATAGAATATAAATAACTAAAACTATGTTACATGATATGAGTTTTTTGCTTATCAATTTTATAGGCGAGTTTACTCTTGATTTTACGAAGTGATTCCCAAAAAATGTCAATTTTACTAGAGTGTTCATTAGCAAGGCGACTCAAACAAGGAACTGGAGAATTGGAACCTAATACTGTTCTGCGAATAGGAAGTTGAAAAAGTGTCACGAGATTTCTGGGATATTTGTAGGGAACTTTAAATTTAAAAAGCGACAATAGATTAGGGCAACTATATTGATAATTTAGTAATTTATGAAGGAAAGTCAAGTCTAGTATGTCTATAAAATTACAAAGTAGAAATTTATTTAATTGTGTGGGATGCAAAGTTTTTAGTTTCAGAACGTTTCCAATCAAAAAATATTTTAAAATCATATATTAATCTTTTTTAGAGAAATACTAAGATATTCTTATTTTCTCTTTTATTATTTTCTGTGCTTTATTTGGAAATTTGTCACTTTTGAAAAACTCGTTTTCCTTTAAAAAATCTGGAAAATGAAGCGTAATTGTTTGGTCTATGTTCTTGATTGTTTGCCTAAAAGTACCTTAAATTAAGAAGTATGCTTTTCGTATCATGGAACATTGTTGAATTTTATAAAACACAAAATATTTGAACAAACATTCAAACATAATAATTATTTTTTATAAAATTTCATGTTACAAAAAGGAAATCGAAGAGATCTCTAAGTAATACCCTTTTTTACAATTTTTCTATTTCACAGTGTATTCAATCCTATTCTTTGTAAAGAAAGATTATATGAATACAAGCAACATGGAATTCAAAGAATATTACGATCAAAAGAAATGCAATCTTTTAAATGATATGTATATATGTATGAGTCGTGGCGCAGAGGCACAAGCGTGCGACTGTAAACGCGACAGGTTATGGGTTCGATTCCCACTCCGGGAAATGTAAAATTTAGTATTTTCATTTCTTGGGTTTGCTAACAAGGCAAAGCGCGACGTTGAGTTCCGCCATTCAACACGCAATGCCTCAATTCGGTGGAAAGTGGGGAGCGGAATTGTTGATAGAATGTAGTGTCTTAACACTAGGTTCTCTGATTCCCTCTGCCTACCCTGCTATATGCGGGATATACAGCGTGAAGTT
>JAKGSA010001113.1:6980-104788 GCA_033558755.1 Philaethria dido | reverse complement strand
TATGACTAAATAAATATATATAATTATATATACATTTACATAGTGAAATATTGAGTTATACTGAATGGGGGAATTCCGTTAAACTAAAAATTTTAATCGAACCCACGACCATTGTCCAATTAAAAAAAAATCAACTACACCACAATGACGTGACTTATCGTTGATGGGGGTAAAAATAATATAAACTAAGCAACAATTTTTTTTCTAGGTATATATCGACTTCTGACATACAGCAATCGTTTATCCTAAAGAATCGAAAGAATAATTAAAATACTATATGTAGCTTGTACATATTCTCTTTTCTCAGAGAACTAAGAGAATATTATAGTGTTAGTGAAATTAATGGGCACATGACATTCAACACCTTATATCTCAGCCGGTTACGAGTACAGTAGCGTATGTTAGATCTGTGGTATATGGTTGCACTGCATTTATTATGAGCAAGCGTGACGGTACTCCCATCTCTTTGTTTATACAAAAAAATAAATAAAAAAATGACCAAGTAATAACCACAATTTAATATAGATACCATCAATCTTATGTGTACCTTACACACAATCAATTTTAATAAATATGATTGACTAGACCAATTACGTATCGGAATCTCGCATCTCATTGTAATTATAGTAAGAACAAGAAAGATAGTGAATGATATACGAAACAAAAAATACAACCTATTATTTAAATATTCAGATCAAACTATGCGAATATGAACGTATTTTTTGCAGTCAACGACCAAATTATTAGACAACGAAGATGAAAATGTAACCGCAAATTTACAATCGTCATCGGACTCGGGTGTAATGATACATAAATGTTGCAATTTTCATTTTTTTACTACGATGTTACTATTATAAGGAAGATTAAAAATAAAAATCTATGTTATACGTGCTTTTTCAATTTTCTTGTTTTTTCCCTAAGAAAATTCTCATGATTTGCATGACGTCACTAAATGGTTTCATTTTTTATTTTTTAATTGAGAAATAAAAGTGCATCTAATATTTCACATAAGTTAACATATAAATTGAATGAACATACTTTTTATTGCACAAACAATATCCAGCCACATTCTGGACAGTTATTTTTTCTTTCAAGAAAAATAGAAACAGTCATGTAAACAAAATAAATAACAAAAGAGAGGATCTACAATATGGATAATTATATAGAACTCGTTCCCTATAAACCTATCTCAATTACAAGTTGATGTCTGCATACCCTTGCTCTTGTAAAAAAATGTCATTAATAATTGAATAAAACATAATTATATATCTTAACCTTCTTTTAGACTTTACGCTCTCAGCGTCTGTAGTTAATAGCCATTGAAATGAAGATTATACTTTGCGGTTATAAAAAGTTGTAAATTTTACTTTTTTTACATGCAAACTATTTTTTTTATTATTTTATGACAGACTTGACTTGATGGATAACATACAAAATGTACATGGATATTTATAATTTAATAAGTTAGCCCGAATGAATATAAAACATTGTATATACGATAAAACTGTACAAATAGCTTATATAATTTCATTTAAATATATAATAATAAATAACTGACACTATTAAGAAAATGTGCAATACAATATATGAATAAATAAAAACTCACCGTTTTATATCACAGCACAATACAACACTTTCACTGTTTAATATAATTTTAAATAAACATCAGTTAAAATAATTTAAAATATAAAATCCAATGAAAATTGACTTTCCCGCGTTCGCGCTGCTTTGAAAATGGCGGGTTGTTTAGGGGCTGTGCGTCCTTGCGTTGCGAACAAGGTCTTTAGCTATGTATGGACGCGCGATCAAGATCCTACGCCTCTTATAGGTACTCTACGTACGAACGTTTAACTGGGGACTTAGTAGAATAATAGTAGTCCTTGTACCTATTCCAATTAGAGGTGAGCATTTTTATTTAATCGCAACGAGATAATCGGGATCTTAGTTTATTTATAGCTAAAGAAATTAACCGCTGTATTGTATTATACGAATCTTGGATACAATTGAATTTATAAACCTTTTATAATCTGTGTAAAGTAAGTACAATGTGTAATATCGGTAATTAGAAGAATTATGGATAATTTGTATGCAAATACAATGTATTACATTTTTTTTTTAAATACATCTGTTATACATATGTATAATAAATGTATTTAATAAAAAATGTAATTAAAATATTTATGATCTATTTACCAAGGAAACAAGTGTTTATAACAATCAGTTCCTAGTTATATACATATTTTCAGAAGAGTAGCGTGTTGAATGACGAAATCACACGCCGCCAATTAATAATTAAAAAATTCTACATCTATAGTTACTTGAAATAAAAAAAGAACAGATAGGTATACATTACCTTCAGAATATATCTAATTTTGCAATTTTGACTCTCGCAGTAATTTCAAATTATATTATTCTGCCACCTCCACTGTGCAAAAGATGAGTGGAGAAAACCACTAAAAATATTGATTTAAACGTTTATAGCTTGCTATAATTCTTTCTGAGTTGAATTCTTTTTTTATTTTTTGACAAATAATAGCTATATAAAATATTAATACTTTCATTTTAAATTGTTTACCGTTAGGTTGTACTTGATATTTTGAATATCTTTAAAATTTGTCACCAAATAATACGTTATCTCTGTCATAGCTATTCATATTATTTAATTGACATCATGCGGTAAGGCTTACGAAATATCATTTATATGTCTCAATCATCATGAAATATTTTTTTAATATTTATGTGTACTTTATATAGGAAAAAAATAATTTGTCTAGAATAACGTGGGTAGAGCTATTTCATTTTGGCAAAATTATTAAAGGAAGAACCTATAATGTGGCAATTGAACAACATTTTTGATAGTGATGCCTGATAAATTGTTATACATAACTTCACATAACCTTTTATATAACATACTCCTATGTACAAATAATTGTAAGTCATTAAATATCCAGGTGCACCACTTATAACACTATTACCAATACAATTACGTTCTGAATGAAAATCGAAACAAACAGATGGGTGTTGTTGAGTCTATAGTTAACCACACCTACTATAACATAATTTTAAATATAATTAAATCAAAATATTCATTAAATGACTCTAACAACGATTTTCTTGTACAATGATTTCCTTTAAGTAATTTCCTGATATTTTTTTCATCTTTTTATGCATATGAAGCACATAAAGATCTTAATTTTTTCTCAACCTCAACGCGATTACAACATCCTTACTACGTATATTACTTTATAAATTAACATACCGCTTCTCTATATTTCGGCAATTTATCATTTAAAGATACTTATACATAATAGAATAGGTAAGTCTTTGTAAACAATTCAGTTAAACAATGAATAGATCGTTGATTAATCTTTTTGATAATTTCTTACTATAAAATTCTCATAATACTGATTATGACATAATTATAAGCATGAGCGCAGTACTATCAATTACTTGCTCTTGGTTAATTAATATAAATAAAAAAAAATTAGACAAAAAAATATTTCCGCATACTGAACATATGTATTAATATCATGAGTATGTGCATAGATTTAAAAAAATAAAACATTATAAATTTAACATTAAAATATTGTTAAAAACTGTTTAAAAGTTAACTGTATGTTCAAATATTCACTATAATAAATAGCAACGAAAAAACATATTTAAATTTGAATTCGATTAATCAGTGAATTGATTTGGCGGAAAGTGGGGAACGGAAATGTTGAAAGAGAATGGAGTGTAACACTATGTTCTCTGGTTCCTTCTGCCTATCCCGCTATATGCGGGATACAGCGTGAAGTAAAGTTAAAAAAAAAATGATTTGATTCGGTGTTTTCTTTGTTTAGTTCGATATCGATTGATACTGTATTAGTTTTAAAATTCGATGTTTTCTTGTGTAATCGATATTTTGAATGTTTCAAGTCTTGTTAACTTGCTAATTCCAAATAATTTGTCCTTGTGATCCTCTTGTATGCAGCACGTAAAAAAGACAAATTTTTACCATTCCAAACAAAGAATATAAATAATTATTTACAAGAAAATCGCTAACATTTTAAGACGATCTTTAGGCTCTCCCTGAACCAATATTGATTCAAGATGAAATAGTTCTTTTGTAAATTACGTCTTTATGAAATTAAAAATATTGAATAAACATTATTTGTTGTACTACTCGTATTTACAGCAATATTGATGTTGTCTTTTACTTATAAGACGAATTCTCTATAATATCTCGCTGTAATTAATGGTTTTAAATATTATTCGATTAATTATATTACCCAATAGGAAGTAGACAAAGAATTTTCAATAACCATTACCATAACCACTTGGTGGAAAAAAAAAAAATAAACTGTCAGTAGCAAAAATTACAATTAAACTAAAATCATTTACCCCAAGCCAAAATTTTAGTTTATAGATAAACCTTAACCTAGGCCTAAAAGACTTTACTTATATTAAAAGTAAATGTTTGTTATTCACTTGTGAGTCGACGCGAATTTACTTTCCAATTTAATGACGCTGTTTGAAAGAGTATTTATTGTTTGCAAAATCTATGTTAGTAGAATCGTATACAGATTAACATTGGTTGTTTTTACTTTTTTGTGACGCATATCAGGAACAATTCGTCAAACATTAGGTTTTGGTGTCGCGAGTGTGCCTCACATAATAATATACTGATCAACCTTGACGCGGTAATAACCTCATCGACATCGAGGTGACCGATTGCTTTCTGTAACAGGATAAACACCATTAAAGGAAATGAACAAAAATGAAATTCAATCCTTCTTTCACGTATTCAATACTAGCTTTTGCTTGCGGTTTCACACACGCCTTTATTTCTATTTAGATCACAAGCCAATGCGACCTTCGCATTGCATGAGACCGCATAGCACGAACTTAAACTGTGTAACCTACTCTAGCTTAAAAATAGAAACAACTCCATCTGAAAATAGGTTGAATACAGTAATTTTCTTAAGAGGAAATTAAATTAGATAATAATTTAACTCAAATAAACGAATAAATAAGTAAATAAGTAAACTTTTAGCATTTATTTTTATGATTATAATTTGAAATAGTGTGACGAAATCATAAAATTGAAAGATAAATATTTAATCAATTTTGAAGATAACGCAAAGCTTAACGAGTACAAAGAAAAAAAATCATTGAAATTCAAATACACAACAAAAAAAGTCAATACCTAATGAATTACAAAATGTACATGTTTTTTTGAATTAATTTAATTGTTTGAAATGTAATAATATACAAGGTGATGTTGCCTAAAAGTTCATACATTATAAAAGCAATGAACCTTTCCGAGAAAAAAGCGACACACTTAATTCTATATGTAATAAAGCATAATTACAAGTACAACAGCAGAGTTTATTTTTAAGCTTAAGCACAAAAGCTGTACATAGTTATTTAGTAATAAATATGCAAGTAAATAACTGCAATTGGACCTTTCCTAACTATAAACTTTGGACTCTAGGTTTAAATTGTATTTAATCGTATTAACTCACAAAATAAAACAATAAGAGAGTGATTTTAAGATAAGTTTCTCCACTCAACTGTCTCTAAACTAGTGTAAAAAGTTTACAATATTGAAATTAATTAAATAGCAATTATCATTTTATAAGATAGGAATTCACAGTTATAGCGTGTAGTTACATACATCCTATTTATTTGCGTATCATTTTTTTATTTTATACATATTTTTGTAAATTATCTATTATTTAACCCTTAATATTAATTGTTATAAGATTACGATTAGTTTTTACTTTAGCACTACTATAAAACTACCATTTCATTGATGTAACATGAATAAAAAAGTCTTGTATATCCCAAAAACAGTGTCATTCACCTTCCAATATCTACTTACGACATACGTTTTCACGAACTATATCAATCACTAAAATGCATGGGTCTTTAAAGGTGATCGTTTAAAACGGTTGAGATTACATCGGACCTTATAATCAACGGAGTTAAATTTTTTTAAAGAACATAAAAGCTTAATTATTATCAAAAAATAAAGAAGAAAAATATGTAATGTGTACGATGTAACGGTTATTTTAGTAAATTATTTACAACGTAATATAAATTAAAACAAAATAGTACTTAGTCTTTAGTTTAAAAAAAAAGAAAGGCGGTAGTCATCTCATTTATGAATTAGATGTAACCCATAAGGAGTCTATATATTTTTTTATATTCACGCCTTATCCCGCACATAGCAGGGTGGACAGAGGCAACCTGAAAACCTAGTGTTAAGTCACTGCGTTCCGTTTAAAATTTCTGTTCCTCATTTGTCGCCGAATTGGCATTACGTGCTGAGTGGCGGAACTAAACGCCGCGCGTTGACTTGTTATCAGAGGAAATTATTATAAATATTTAATATTTTCTTTCCCTGGATTAGAAATAGAAGCTACAACCTGCGTTTACAATCGCACGCTTGTGCCTCTACGCCACGACAGGCCACAACTCTCTACAATGTCTTATGTTAAGTGTTAAAAGATCTACAGAACAGTTTTCGGTCTTTTCGGTCAAGCACTTATTTCCTCTATCAAAATTTTTTAAAAGTATATCTAAATACGCATATAATATATTCAGATAAATCTTCATAAGATTTATGTATTAAAAATGTTTGTATATATTGACAATTTATTATTATATTCCCTATCAGTCAAAAAAGCCCCGCAAATCAAAGAGTAATCGTAAATACAAAATCAAGTTATATTGAATCATACGCTACATAATAAACAAAAAAAGATAAAGGTAATATCTAAAGAAAAAGCCTGCTGCGCTAGCTTAACGTCATCACGCTGGAATTGGTATGGTTGTTGAATGGACGGGAAGTTAGGATTTAGAGTTTAACTCTCATCAGGAAAGTAGCTTATGATTATATAATACTAAATTTGTTTATTGACCTTCATGCTTTACCCAGATAAGGCAAGCTCGACATAGGGTACTGTAACACAATATGAGTCATATATATTGAGTATGAAATACTTTTAAATAGATTCTTGATTATACAAATACTGTTTTTATATTAACGTATTGCACGATAACAACTATGTAATCACTATAGCTTCGACATGATAGTTATAAATAGTTTACTTCAGTTGCTTAATAATTACGTGCGCTTAAGAAAATGTACCTAGTCCTCGAGTACAAATCCTTATACCCGAGATGAAATCGAACGCACATGTATCGCGTTCAGAAGATTCTAAAGTATTAATACTCCATTTTTATAATTTAATAAAAAAGATTTTTAGACTAAATACTCAAACATTATAGCCAACAAGAATAATGTAAAATTTCAACAAAAAAAGTAAAATTGACTTCAAATAAAATGAACTAAAAAGTATATATACTTACGTAATATTATAACACAAAAAACTACTCGTTAGAATTATAAAAAATGACCTATGAAAAAGTTATGTGGAAACACATGTTAAAAATACAGTCGAATTGAGATGCTTCTCCTTTCTTAGACGTCGGGTAAAAATATGGCTAATATAAAAGAATAAGAAATAGAAATATAAAGAAAGGAAAAAAATGTATAATAATATATTTTTTTGTATTGGATAAATAATGCGCTGTGGCGCCATCTAGAGTACAACAATGCAACATGTAAGATTCTAAGCTTTCTCAAAGTATAATTTTTTGACAAGTCAATAAAATATAAAAATAAATAAAACTTATTAAAAAAAAGTTTATACTATTGTTAACTTATTTATTACATATATATTTAATCAATCAACAGAATATATATTATTCTGTAAAACATTAATAGTAATCAATTACAGAAGATTTAATGTAACTAAAATTATAAATTATTTTTAAATAAATATAATATCATAAAGATGTAGAAATTCTGTTCGAAAATTGATGGCTTCATGAGTCCATTTATTAATGTATTATTTATCTGTAGCAATTTGTAATCTGTTGGTGTTCTTTACTCTCTATTTTGTCTGCGATTCATTTCGTTACTATAATACGTCAAAGCTAAATTTGTCGATCTTATTTACTGTAAAACCACCCATTCATCCATTTTACAGAGCTACTTGAAATAAAATCAATTTTAATACATATAGCTACATCTCCAATAACTCATAATGCCACGCGGTAATTATAAAAACTAAACTTCATCAATTGCAATTTTTACTAATTATTAAGAATGTGCTTTCTTGTAGCTTTTTAACCTGTTAACTTTAATATTTTCAATATTTACAGGAAAGTATACCAACCACAAAGGACGCAATCGTAAATTTACTAGTCCTGAAGAATTGGAAGAACAAAGAAAGCAAGAAGAGCTAAAACAAAAGCAAGTATTTTTACCCTTTGCTAATATAAAAACTGACATGTTATTAACAGTATTGAAATAAATGTCATTTACGCTAACTTATTTTATAGAAAACGATTGATATTCACTGGATTTTTTTAAAATAAAATTTCCCTGTAAAATATTTTTTCCTCTATGAAAATATATTTTAAACAGATTTAATATTGACGTCACAGATGGAGAAAGGAGCATGGAGATGTAAGTTCTAGTGAAGAAGAATCTGAAGGAAATAAATCTGGTTCAGATAACAGTGACGACAGTGATTCTGATGAAGATGTAAGAATTTTACTCTATTTTTAAAATTAATATATATATATGTAAATATATATTTTAAACATATATTGTATTGTCAAAATAATTAATATTTAGTAGTACAATTGCACCTTAGTCCTATAGAAAACTTATATCAATAATATTTATCACAAATGTATAATTAAACCTTAGCTATTACCTCCTTCAAAACATGCTCATTATAATGTAAGAAAATGCTTATTTAGAAAATATTACCTTTCTTTGCTTGTCTCTTTGAATAAAAAAATACTGTGCAAAATATATTAAATGAGTAAAATGTATATACAGACTTTTATTATTAACTAATTATTTTGTGATTTATAGCATCCAACCAAAGCAAAGGGAGTATCAGGTCTCATTGAAGTTGAAAACCCAAATCGAGTAGTGAAGAAGAATAAAAAATTATCCAATCTAAATACTGTTGGTGAAGCAGAAAAACCTCAACTGTCAAGGTATAGTTTATTTAGAATATTTCATATAGACAAGGGATCATTAATAATTGAAAATCTTATAAGATTTATTTTAGCCAATGTGTCCTTTTTTTATTTTACCAGCTTCTTGACACTTAATACTAACAGTAATTACAAACAGTATAGTAAATTTTTCAAGTGGATTACTTATAAAAATAATCTGTCACTTTCTTATATACTTATTGGTACTTCATTTTCCATCTACTTTTGAATCATTTTTTCTGGGTAGTTATCAGTGGTGAAGTGTCCATATAACACAATTCTTATCAGCTTACCTTTCATAAATTACAATAAAGCAGTAATGGATTTATCAGCAAGCTGAACTGACGATTTTTGTGATTAGCTGAACTGATAATTTTCGTGATTAGTGAGTGATGCCAAAAAAAAGAAGGTTGACAAAAACTATGGATTGCAAAAAAAACCAAGTTTGACAAAACTATAGTGGCAATTTGTGACTTCAGCCAAAAAAAAGAAGAAAACTTGATAAAAACTTAACAGCCTTGAAAATGTATATTTTTGTCCAGGTCTGACTTATACATACCGGGTTACATATATAAAACTTAATAAGCCATCTTACCTATATAAAGTTTTCACCCTTCGCAGTGGCTACCAGTGGGTAGTTATCAAACTTCCAACCATCCCATAAAGTCACATATTTTCTTCTATGGTAAAAAAAATATATAATATTTTAAAAATATACAAAGTTAAATGAAGACAAAAATTGAACTAATATACAATTTCAGACGTGAACGAGAAGAAATAGAGCGTCAGCGTGCTGCGGCAGCGTATCAGAAGGCGCACGCCGAGGGCAAGACTGACCAGGCGCGGGCAGACCTCGCGCGCCTCGCCATCATACGCCAGCAGCGGGAAGAGGCTGCCAAGAGACGCGAGGCTGAAAAGAAAGCTAAGGAGGAAACTACTAAGAAAAGGTTGGTTCACTTATTTTATTTATATAAGAATATTGTTTTAGTTAATAGAAAAAAGCTCTGACAGCTTCTGACTGTAAACGCTATTGATTGTGGGTTCGATTCTCACATCTTTCTCATCTCTCTTATTTTCACTTCTCCGCTCTTCTAAGACAAGGTGCGGCGTTGAGTTCCGCCATTTAACATGCAATTTCTACGATTTGGGTTCTCTCTGATTATCCTGCTATGCAGGATAAGGAATGAAGAAAAGTTGTTGTCAAAGCTTTTTCATTTCTTATTAGACCAACTTAATCTTCTGAAAATCTATAGAAATAAGAACAGACTGACTTTTGAACTTGTAAAGCTAAGTAAAAAAATATGCTAGCATAGTTCATGATAATTAAGGGGAATTAAGAAAATGTTTAGATAATTTTAACAGCACTTTTTATAATATTTTGTACATTGTCTTTCCTTATTACATATACAATTTTTACTCATTAAACGTTTTTCCCATTACAGGTAGATAAATACTCATCAACAGTCATCGATGACAGGAATGCCATTATTTTATTTTGGCGGCTTCAAATCCATTGTCTCAGATTCTTTTGTGATATTTGTTTTGAGTAATTCCAGTTTAATTAAAGCATAATACAAATCACAGTTTAGCTAATATTTATATAATTATAATGTCTGTTTATAAAATCTTCCTCGTCCATGTTTGACTGCCATTTTCTATCGACGCGACAGATATCACAAAAATGTTTAACGTTCAGAATACAGATAAATTGACGCCAGTACCTGTCAATTGAGTAGATTTTCTACTGCACAATTGTAAATTAAATATTAATTGGAAACGATATGTATTTTACATAACAGTGGTTTTGGAGGACATTTTGAGAATATTTCTAAGAATGCAATAATGAGTTAAAAATGTGCAATTTTAGTAAATAAAATTGTTTAAATTATTTTAGCTCATCAGTTTTAATTATTTTATTTGTACAATTTTTATATTTACTAAAATATGTGTTGTATTGTTTTTATGAATAAGGGAACTGGCATTATAGTGTATGTAGATGTTATCAGAGATGTTAAGTTGAAATATTAAATGATATTTGGTTTTTTAACCATTTCCGTATCTTCATATTAATTTAATTTCATTCATATTAATTAAATTCATAATAATTTCAATATTAGAGCATTAATATTGTTTTTCACAGAAAAGCTTATTTTTACAAAGTTTAATGCCAGATCTCTATTATGCATATAAATACGTTTTCCTACAAACATACTCAAATTTTAGTCTAAATCGTAAAATAATTGGCTATTGACAATGATTTTATTAATCACCTAACTTTTATCAAATATATAAAAGTAAGAATATCACGTATTGTGAATGAGTAAAAAATGTCCTTAATGTTGTGGTTAATGATTATTAAATACTTGAATAAATTTAATGTTTTTCATATTTTCAATTCCACCTGTTTATATAAGAACTTGCTTAGATCTAATTGTTAGATAGTTTCATTAGACAATTTTTATATGCAAATATATCTGTATAATAAACTATGGTAATAATTACTCTTGTTTACTTTCCTGAGCCCTTAAAATTCAAAATTTTAGCGATTCCAAGCGATTAAGGACAACGCAGCGTAATTAAAAGATCTGACTGAATAATATGGTGTTCGTTTTAATCAAATATTTTTAAAATAAACGTACGTAAAGTAAGCAAAACACACCTGTTTAGCAATCGTAAGCTAAGTCCATGCCCGATCTGACGATCGTTATTGCTCCTCAAGAGGCTAATTGTCCTTGCAATTCGCCTAGATCGAATAAGTCGGTCGGCCGAAATTTTTTTTTCATTTCGATGATATATTATAATTGAACCATTTGTTTGGACATATCGGATAAGTCGGTCGGCCGAATCCGCCAGGCCAGATCCGTGGGGGACACTGTACCGCGGGGTGCGCGGCAAGCTTCGTCCTTGGGCTCCCCCACTGACGCATACGCTCCAACCGGACTTTCTCCATGGAGTGCTGTTGTCGCTATTCCCCCAGCGGGCCAAGTTCACACCACCTAGTATGGCCCGCCCTGCAACAGCGCAGCAGGAAGAGGAGGACGTTGAGAGCGTCGTACCAAAGGTGCTGGAGGAGGAGCTGGCGGAAGCTGCCAGGCGATCTGGGGGCAAAACCACCGCCCCCGGGCTCGACGGCATTCCCGGGCGCGTGATCGCTCTGGCCCATAACATCCTAGGGCCTAGAGTGCGAGGGCTACTGCCCGTCTAGCTCAAGCCATAATTCCACAGCGGTGGAAGACAGATTTATTATCAGCCGACTTATTCGATATGTCCAAAGAAATGGTTCAATTATAATATATTATCGAAATGAAAAAATATATATTACATACATACATGCATGCATGCAATAAATATATCTAAATAGAGACAATATCCAAAGACAAAAGAGTTCTATATTTGTTTAGTAGTCATGGCGTCCGACAGATGTCGCTAGTTACATGTAGGAGGCGGGAAATTAAATTTCTCTTACAATCTATAAATGAAAGACAAGTACTTCAAAAGTTTATTTCAACAGATAATGCTTAAATTTAACAACTAAACTTTACAATACAACAGGTAATTGATATTTAAAACATTTTTAAGGTGTAGGTTTTGCTTAAATTTACAAAACAATAATTTATAGAATTTTATTAATGACATAATTTATTGTCTTATTCAATTTATTACAATAATAGTGTTTAATTTGAATATTAGGTATGTTTTTACTATTAATATTACTCTAATAAATTGTTAAAATAGTTTCTAAAATAAATTAGTTTTTGATACTTTTATAACTATTCACATATACTTAACACATCAAATTACTATCACTGGCATCTGTTACTTAGTATTCATTCTTAATATAATTTATATAAATACTGGATATACATTTATAAGTATAATTAAATGGAATTACAAATTTGACAAAACAAATAGTTTGTCAAATATTTGCCATTAATATATTTTTGTAAGTTTCATTTATTATATCTTTAGTATATCATATATACATAAAAACTATACAAAAAATAGCAAAATGTATTTATACAGGCAATTTAAAACAATGTTATATATACAACACAATTGATGTGGGCCGAGTTCGGACACTGCTGTAACAGTGTTACAAAGAGAAATATTACAATATACGTAAATAAATTATTATTTCAAAATGAAATGAACATAATAATACTTAATAGTGTCATTTTAATTAAATACAACACATTTTTAATCTGGTGTCCGGTGTCCATCCTCATCACTGCTTGAAGGTTTCAGGTTTCAGTGGCACATTATGATGCAGACTATCTGTAAATGTAAGTAACCAGAATTAAATAAATAACATGAATATAATCATATCTATTCATACAACAAAAATGGAAAATATGTACATATATTTAAGTTTTTAATTTCAATCTATATGTTGCACATGTTATCTACCTATACAAAAAAGTATGTATGCATAAAAAATGTTTATATGACTGATCAAAGACATTCTTGTAAATTACAATGTATATATTAGAAATATATAAATATAAACAAATAATAATATAATTTTTAAATGTATCATGATCATTGTTTCATTTACTTTTATATGATGGAAACTTAAACCTTACCTGCTTATTTGTTGTATTGATATTTGTATTAGTCAAATATTATTAATACAATGATGTCGGGGACCTCTCTTGTTACTATCTTGATTGCATACTATGTAAATTGATCAGAGAATATCTGGAAAATTATAAAGAACATTAACAAAAAGAACAATAATTTCTTTTCAATATTTCTATGATGTATATGTTTGTTCAATTCAAACACAATATATTGCTATTAACAAAAGAGATGTTGTCAAGTTTATTTAAATTAAGGTAATATGTTATAAAATTATTTTCATGGTATCATGTGATCTCAGTGAGCACTCTATCAGTATACTCTTTATTAATAGAAATATATAATTCATAATATATTAAATATCACTTACTGTTCCTTTAGTATCATATTGATAAGAATATAGGAGAGATAGCAATTTCTTTTATTGATCAATTCCTTACAAGTCCCATACATTTCAGTTCAGCAGTTATCATCCTGAATGCCATACTTATAACGTCTTTCACATTTTTCTGTAAATAGAATTATTTAAATATACATATATTGGTTAAAACTTCTCCCATGGAATTACTATTCAGGGTCCAGATATCTCTTTGTTCATAGTTCATACTGTTTATTTCTTATCGAGCTTTTTGAATAGTAAGTTTAGTAGACATTTAGAAAAACTTTATCAAGCACATCTCAATACATTGATGAAAAATTTACTTTTAAAAGTATTGTTATATAATATAGATTTAGAAATGGAATGATGTACTGAAATCTGAATGAATAAAACACAATTATCGATATTTCACTTTAATATCTATCTATATTTAAGTAAATATCACGTATTGGCAGAGACTAGAGAGAAAAACGCTGCCTACATTACAAAGCTGAACTACTCCGCTAAGTACTAACTACGTCACTTCATATTTTCACATTTTTCTACGAGATGGCAGTAAATCATATTTTAATAATTAATTACTGTATTTTTGCATTTTTTCCAAATGTGAATCACTACCGACTAAGATTTTCATTTTAATTTATTTGTTTCTTTATTTATATGTTAATTAATATTAACTAATTAATATCTGGTAATGAAAATCGATGATTTTTGGGATCTGGGTACAAAATTCGTCCAGTAAAATCCGTGATTTCACCGTCTGGCTTGATTCCGGTCTCATCACGGTGAGAAAGGAGGTGTTCTTTAGGAGGAAGTTGAGAGCGACTGGGACTTACAACACAAATATAGGATGAGGGGACCCCTATAAATGCGTTCAAGCTCGCCTTCACTGTTTTTGCTTTACCTTATGACCATTACGTAAGGCAACAACATTTGTATTTCTTGATAAAATATTAGCGCTCAGAGATAATACAACAAAACAAAGTTCAAAACATGCCTCATATATTATTCCGTCTAAATTTCAATGTGAGGGATTTTGAACTTAACATTTTTAGGTGTTTATAGAGCTCCGATGGTTTTTTTAATCTCAATCCAAAACTATTTTTATCTCTAAATAGGGTTGAGGTGTCCTCCGCCGAACGCGATAGCCATAGCCAAGACTTCAATGTTTTTATGACATTAGCATCTAATTTCACTAAGAGGTTTTTAATATTGATGTCATATACGAGAAAAGGCCAATTCATGATGATGATGATGATGTTAGATTATTGTCGTAAATCCAAGTATTTTTGACATTACTAATAGGTTGATGGTCTATCTTCTCGAGATCATTCAAAAAGCTGTCGACTATTACATTTAAGGATGGAGTCCGGCTTTTGTAGTCTATTTTCTAACCGAGAAATTTAAAAGGTGCCGCTTCGGAAATTGTAGAAATGCCTTGACCGCCAATAATAAGTCCCAGGTCATATGAAGTATATTTGGTGTCTCGTCTTCCCAAACATAGGCAATGGCATTTACTGGTTTTGTCCTGATTCCTTCGGACCACGTACAGAATTCTTCTACCACGTTTAATAATACACGGTATTACGGTATTAAACAGAAAAGATAATATTTGTATTCTGTGTATATAGACCTCCAGTTCAATATGAATATATCCAAACAAAATAATAGCAACAACCCAACCCAACCCAAGGCGCAGGAGGAACAGCGGGATAGGGGGGACCATGAGAGTCTCTCCCTGAGGATGGAGGAGCATTCACGCCTGTTAGCGCAAAACACCGCGCAGATGAAGGAGCTCCAAACGGTCATGGAGAGCGCAGCTACCACCCAGCCCAGCCCTACCTACGCGAATGTCGTGGCAAGAGTCACCATATCTTCGGAAGATGACCAAGAGAAGGGGGAGGAGGTGCTGGAGAGGGTGCGTAAAGCCATCGACGCGAAGGAGGGTTGGGTGAAGGTGGAGAGAGTTAGAAAGGCAAAAGACCGAAAGATCATCCTCGGGTGCCCAACATCGGAGGACAGGGCGAAAGTCCAGGAAAGGTTGGAGTCCAACCGCCTCGTTGTCGAGGACGTCAAGAACAAAGACCCAATGATTGTCCTGAGAGATCTCCTGAGTATCAACTCAGATGAGGAGGTGCTGAGGGCTCTCAGGAAGCAGAATGGGGAGGTTTTTGACGGCCTCGGAAGCGGGGACGACAGACTCCAAATCAAGTATAGGAAAAGGGCGAGGAACCCCCACACCAGCCACCCGGTGCTGTCGGTCTCCATTATATGGAGGAGAGCGACGGAACTGGGTGCGCTGCGAGTGGATTTGCAACGCGTCAGGGTCTACGACCAGTCTCCCTTGGTGCAGTGCTCCTGGTGTTTGGCGTACGGCACACAAGGAGGCACTGTACCGAGGGCACTGACGCCTGCAGCCACTGTGGGGGCCCTCACCTGAAGGATAAGTGGGAGCAATGGGCGTTTGGGGTTACCCCTATGTGCATTAATTGCACGACGGCTAAAATCGGCCGCCCCGATCATAACGCATTCAGTGAAGACTGCCCTGTCCGGAAACGATGGGAGTCGCTCGCTCGGGCAACCATAGCATACTGCTAAGGTTGAAGCGGCGACCACCGGCACCCGGAAAAAGGAGCTCCACTCCATTCCCAGGAACAGACTCGGAGCCGAGAGAGAGGGAGGGGGAAAATTAAACTATTATTTAGGCTTGTATTGTGTTTCAAAATTCGATTTTATTGTTTGTACTGTGTCTTCTTGTGTTGTGTTGAAAATAATAGTACATAATTGTCGCAATATATTCGCAAAAATAAATGTTAGTTAGGTTTGAATAGCACTAAGATATATGATGGCGACATAAGATTGCTTATGACGTCCATCATATAGCCAAATAATAAATAAAATTAGGATAAGTGATAATTGTGGACAATTACTTAGAAAATAAGATAGAAAATAAGATAATAATAAGAAAAGAAAAAATACACAAAACGATAAAAAACAAAAGAAAAAAAACACGCAAAAATGATAAAAAAATATATAAAAATCTTAAAACAAAAAGAAAAATAAAATATGTAAATCGTAAATAAAATAGAAATAAGATAGATATAGATAAATGATGACAAGTAGATAGAGATAGATATAATGCTAGGATGTAAGTGTAAAGTTAGACAAAATAGAAACTGTAAGCTAGATAAATTAAAGTAATGTAAAAGTTATATTGTTAAGTTAGAAAGAATAAGAATTAGAATTAGAAATTTAGTAAAAATAATATAAATAAGAAAGTTAGTAAAGTTAGCACAAAATGTAATAATCATAAGTTAGTAAGTACGAGATTTGGGTTCCCCCTCCCTAGAGACTTAGTGTAGTATTAAAAATGTATAGTGATAAGTAAATAAATAAGCCACAAAACTGTTAAAAGCATAAAACGACTCCGATCCTCATGTTGGAGGTGCAAGTTTAAAAAAAAAAAGAAAAACCTAACCTAACCTAACCTCACCCAACATTTTTTTTTTTTTTTAACGTGAGGAAATCCTTTACGGATACCCGCCCGATCGGGGACTCCGGACGGGTGTAAAAAGGCCGTACGCATATCTACTAAAACCTCACGGTGCTCCTCCTCTACCGCCACTGGCCGAGGCACACGGGAACTCCCGAATCGTCCGTGAGAACCCGGCGGCGGAGCCATTGAAGGGCAGCGTCGGGAGTCAAGGGTGGTGGGCACCCCTCGACGGCCTGCTCTTGAGTACGCGCGCGGGAGCTCATGACCAGCGCGCGCGCCTACTCGGGTCAGGTGCCGCTGGTAGGCGGTCAGTTTCCCCTAAAGCGTGACCGCCCCCCCTGACCTATTAGGCGGAAGGTGGTGCAATCGTAACACGCCCTCCGGCGACCCGGGCGCCTGTGGTGAATGGAGAGGTCGGACAGGCCTTCCTCCTCTGCCTGCCGCTTCCTTTGCGAGCACCACTTCCTCGCAAAAAGGAGCAAAACCCCGAGTCCCACGACCTCTGCAGCCGACCACATGGCCTTGATCACGGCCGGCAGGGAGAGTGTCATGTTCCCACGTCACGCGCAACGCGCGACGTTGAGACGCCCAGGCTGGGTACACTTCCAGAAGCGTGCCGCCGTCTCCTCGGGGTAACTGAACAGTGGTGGCAGCGCGCGTCGGGCTCCTCCCAGCGACCCGACACAGGTATCTCCCCGAAGCAACCATGCCCCGAGATAACATGCGCGGTGCGAAGGTTAGACGCCGTGACGCCTCGCCAACCACTGGCGGAAAACTGGACGGACTGTCCGATCGTCGACCGGCCGGCGGATGGTGTTGCCAGCCGGGGACTCCCACTTCAATAGCGGCAAGCCGCTCCTTCCTTTCCCACCAGTGCTGCGCCGGTTTACCGGGGTCCCGGACACGAGGCCTCGACGCCGACTATAAGCCGACGCGAGAACGGTCGTCCAGGTTGTCCCACGGTGGATTCCGCCAGCACGCACGCCGAACCTAACCTAACCTAACCTATAGGTTATGCCAACCGTTAGTGTAAATTAACATGTAATAGGGAATTTATATATCTTTATCCAATCCCCAATTTTATATTTCCTATGCCTAAAGATAGGCTGAAGAAAATTCCTATTTAGATAGATCAGATAAGGCCGCCTGTTAGATATTATACTTGTGTTTTGCATATTTTTTATTATTTTTTATTTTTGGGTATTCGAAAAAAAAGATTTTTTATTATTATTATTTATTATCAAAGGAATAACAATTAGGATTACAAATGTGAAAGTTTGGATATTTATACATTGAAATGGAAATCTCTAATATTTAACAATTTTGCACGGTCAAGTTTCAATCTGAGTTGGAAAACACTAAAATAAAGAAAAAAAGTCCGATATAATGCGAAAAGAGACTCAGGCACCGCTTAGTTTATTATAGATATTAACAGAACGTATAACTTGTAAGTTGTAAATATATAACGAATAGTTCTAAAGTTATCACGATAAGATTTATTTGAATAGGGCGTCATTGAAAGACTTTTGCAACTACGATAAGTGTATACGTTTTAATATATTTCTCTTCAATAATATTAATATTCCTTTACTGACGTTATAAATAGGAAATTAACTAAACATCTGTCCATCCGTTTTAGATGGAAAGCACGTGCTTTTTTAATCAAAAATCGCGCGAGCGAAGTGGCTGTCGCAGTTCAATATTTAAATGATATAATAAAAATTATACAAAATTTTATTAATTTTACAAATTTCTTCCTTGGGTATGGACTATTAGAGTTTCTAAAAATTCCCTGAGCAAAGAGGTTCCGAGTTTGTGGCGTAATTTTATTTTTTTCAATGAATTCACTTGAAACCATGTACACAGGTTTCAAGCAGAGTAGTAGAGAAGCAAAGCCATATAGATGTATGTAGGAGAAGCATAGCTCCATGCCGTATTCTGCACATAGCAGGATAGCTAGATTACGGAGCCTGAGAACCTTAGCGTTAAGACACTCCGTTCTCTTATCATTTCTGTTCCCCACTTTCCGTCGAAACGGGGCTTGGTGTTGGGTGAGTTAATTAATAATTAAATATTATTATTGGTGCTCACTTTTTAATATTGATTATAAATCAATTAATATAGTATTATTTTCAGGGGCGGACAAAGAATTCAAGAATCAACGAGTTAAGTAATTGCTTTGTCTTGGTCGACAACACTGTTAATGGCAGTGTATTTAATTCGTGACCCTTTAACTCTGCTGCATAATATTATTGATTTCTAAGGATTTCTTGGGGTCATGGTGATAAAATTGTGCTGTACCAAAGCCAAGAGTTATGATATCAATTGGGTTGCCATATATAAACTGTTAAAAACTTTTTAAATGAAATTAATCTTCGCATAAATAGTCCTGTAATTTGATCAGATATAAATTAATTATAAATTGATATATATTAAACAAATATACTAGATTTGCGTGTAACTGAGAAGTTTATTGACAAAGTTCAAAATGCTAGCATGTAGCATAGCTACATGAACTATTTCATATTTATTTTCAAATACGTTTCGATAAACAATATTACTATAAAATATCTATGAAAGAGTTTGAAACTATAAAATCTCTCTTATTTTTTCAAAATGATGAAATTACAATCACAATATGTTTACGATAGCTGTAGTGAGTTTACAGTTTGAGGTACGAGGTTAGAATACAATTTCTTTCTCTCCGCCGCTGGGTAGCAGCTGCAAGAGACGGGTATCCCAGTAGTTTGGTGGTAGTAGGTTCGTTCTCCGTCTGGCCCACTATCATGTCAAAGACGAACCGCTAAATTTCTTATGCTGTGTTCCGGTCTTCGATGGCATGTAAGCCAGGTTTTCCTCTTCCCACCCATCCTTTCCCAAAATGTGGTGGTTCCGATAGCGGACTACCAAGACTCTTACTCCTATCCTATTCTCTAGGTTGGCAACGCATTTCTGGTGTCCACGTCCACGTCGTCTCTGGTGTTGTAGATGTTCATGGGCGAAGGTAACCACTCACCATCAGGTGGTCCTTCAGCTTGTTTGTCATCCGTTATCCATAAAAAAACAGAACACTTTGTCTAGTTCATTTTTATTTTTTTAAACAAGGATTTTCATGTCATTTACATATGTTAAGTGTATGTTGACATAAAAAAACAAACGGCATGACTGAAAATAATCTTAAAAAACAACATTTGAACAAAAAACCAGTAGTAAAATTCTTTAGTACGCTCTTCTTTGATCTTATTACCAAATTGATATATATAAACCTTTCGGTAAAAGTATAAATATATTAACACATAATAAACCAAGAGCAAGTACCTATAAACTTTTATGTGGGGCTATAAAAAGAAGTCACGACGGCAGACCTCGCCCTTAAATGACATTGTTCTTTCGCTTCAGATAGTCTTTAAATCAATAAAATAATATAATATTTTAACAACCTTGTCGTTAAAATAAATATAGTATAAAGTTGAGACTATTCGAAGAAGTTAATACGTAATAATTATTATGTTAGGAAGTGACGAAATTTTGTAGTTAACGATTTGTCGCCTGTAATTTCATTTGCATGATTATACTTCAGCTTTCTATGTCCACTAGTTTCGAATGTGCGTCGTTCTTATTCACTCAACGAGTAGCGCAAAATTTTCTAATGTATAATATTATAATTGGTTTAAGCCTGTGTACATCGCTTGGCTAAAATATAATTATAAATTAAAAAAGAACATAATAAGAAAAACATATTCTTAGTTTTTTTGCACACACATACAACACATTTTGTTCCACCAATTCACTGCTCGCCTTGTTGCAGCAGTGAATGAGCTATCAACGGTGGCTGTCTACAATAACTGTGTAGCGCGCATGACTCCGACATCCATTGCTGTTAACGAATAAGATATTATTAGAAAATATATTTTTGAAAACGCACATATAATTACTTGTACAAATAATTTATCAATCACACATATTTCTTATTAACATCGCGCTAGTCAGATACTGTCAAAAATGCTCATCCCGCTGAACACTTCTTGTTAAGGCGCTCTTAAGTTTGTTTCAAGCGGTTGGGTTAATCTTATCAGATGTTCTAGAGCTTAATCTTCACGTATCAACGAAAAGTATCCATATCCGTATCACACCGGACACTCTTAAGCTGGCGCGACAGTTCCGTCTTTGTAGTTTCGCTTTCGAACATTTAGACCAATATGTATGTAGGGTATGTATATTCAACTGTTTTACTGTAGCTTCTAAAATACTTATCAAGTAGCTCTTTGGTAAATCTAAAGCATCGCTGGAAAAGCAACACAATTATAGGCTGTATGATCAAGTATCACATTAGCAAATACGTAACTGAACGACGCGTAATGTAAAGGTATACTCCAGAGGTACTCCAGAATACTTGGGAAATATTATATTGAAAAAGTATGTATGTATGTATTTATGTGTATGTGTATGTATGATGTGTAATTATTAGTGATTTATTTTAAATGTAAGTGTTGTAATAAATAACTTAAGGATATCTTTAGTTGATAATTTACTGTATCAAATATGATTTCCGAAAAAAATTAATGCATTGTATTGAAGAATTTAAAATACAACGATTAAAAAAATCTAATATATAAAATAACCAAAGTGCAAATTTGTTTACATAAGCAATTGAAATAGACTGTTTAACTTAGAAAGCTAACATTAAAGATGTGCATGAAATGTTTACACAACCATTAATTTTCGAATGTGGTAATCGTTAACCTAATCTATCTTTGCAATGCTAATGATAGTATTCTGACTATATTTAAAGTAAAGTGTTGTTTAGCTTGATGATATTAAAAATTTAAAAAATCCAAGAAAGAAATAAATTTAAGACTAAAAATCATGTTTTTTTATTGGTTTCTCAATGTTTTATTCCTTTTTTTAAGATATAAAGCAATTTATTTTTCTTAATTTACAATTTACAATTTTTCTTTATAAAATTTGATCATATCATATTAAAAATGATAATTTATGAAAAAGTGCAAATATTTTTTATATTAAATTCTATACAACACGAGCAATAACAGCAAAGTTTTAACCACAAATAAAAGCATAACGTTATAATGAAACTATGAATTCGTATATTGAGCGGGTTACTTCGGTATAATGATCAAACTAAACAGAGTCGTGCCAATAATATAATGTAACTAGCATATTAAAATCTCATCCAGTCCCAAAGGTTTTATTAGTTTTAGCTGTGCCCTATTTATATATATATTTAATTAAAATTTCGATAAAGTTTAGACAAAGAGCATAGGTTTTTTAACCGACTTCAAAAAGGAGGAGGTTAACAATTTGATTGTATTTTTTTTGTATGTAAATGTAAAGCTTTTTCTGGGAGAACCAATATTGATGATTATTTTTTATGTGATAGCTATTGCTTCTCATGTGGTTTAGTTAAGATCTGACGTGTAGATTTTGAGTTATAAGTAATAAGTTTACTTTTTGTTTGAAGTTGGTTTTCTGCTTTATAAACTCTTAAATTATTTTTTATTTTGTACGTATGATAATATATTTAGACACAAAATTATGCATATAAGACCTACGATTGTACTGTTCAAAACACTTTAATCAGATTAAATGGTCATTTTCTAAGAAAGGATTTCCAAGAAGTCCCTTAGGAAATGTTAGAAAACGTAAAAATTTATATGCAAATCTTTTTTCATATGTCACTTTTTCTAAGCTGTATACCTAAAAAAACAAGAGACTAAACATACTGTAAAAGGTCGCATAATTTTTTCTGTGTTGCAATATAACCAAATTTTGCTACGAAATTATACTCAGTGCATATTCTGTGTATATTATATAAAATATACACAAAATTATATAAAATTTTATAGTATTTAGAATTTTAAAATTACCCTTTAATCATTACGGATTCGATTCCCACTCGATGAAATGATTACATGTTTTTTTTACTTTCTTTGCTCTGACTGAGACAAAACGTGGCATTGAATTCTGCTACTAGAACGTAAAGTTCAATATTAGTAGCAAAAAAGGAGTCATCATCATCATATTTCAATACAAGGTTATTTATAAAGCTGCTAGTATATTGTTTTAAAATATTAAAGTACATTAACAATTAACAAATTTATGGCAAGAACGTATGCTACGAACGCTCGAGGACTATTAAACCATTGATTGTTTGAATCCTAAATTTTTGCTTGCGGAATATAAAAACGGGAAGCGCGTAATGTAAAGGTATACTCCAGAGGTACTCCAGAATACTTGGGAAAATAATATTATATTGAAAAAGTATGTATGTATATTTATGTGTATGTGTATGTAAGGATGTGTAATTATTAGTGATTTATTTTAAAATGTAAAGTGTTGTAATAAATAACTTAAGGATATCTTTAGTTGTGGATAATTTACTGTATCAAATATGATTTCCGAAAAAAATTAATGCAGTGTATTAGCTAATTTAAAAATACAACGATTAAAAATTCAATATATAAAATAACCAAAGTGTAAAATTTGTTTACATAAGCAATTGAGATAGACTGCTTCTTTAACTTAGAAAGCTAACATTAAAGATGCATGAAATGCTTTACACAACTATTAATTTTCGAAATGGTAATCGTTAACCTCAATCTATCTATGCAATGCTAATGATAGTATTCTGACTAGCGGCTTAGCAAAGTGTTGTTTAGCTTGGATGATGTAAATTCAAAAAGAAATCCAAAGAAAGAAATAAATTCTTAAGACTAAAAATCATGTTTTTTATTGGTTTCTCAATGTTTTATTCCTTTCTTTTTAAGATATAAAGCAATTTATTTTTCTTAATTTACAATTCTTACAATTTTTCTTTATAAAATTTTGATCATCATATTAAAAATGATAATTTATGAAAAAGTAATATACTTTATATTAAATTCATACAACACGAGCAATAACAGCAAAGTTTTAATCCACAAATAAAAGTTATTAACGCGTTATAATGAAAACTATGAATCTGTATATTGAGCGGGTTACTGGTATAATGATCAAACTAAATGTGAGTCAGCCAATAATATAATGCAACCAGCATGCTATTAAAATCTCATCCAGTCCCAAAGGTTTTGCGGCTGGTTTTAGCTGTGCCCTATTTATATACATATTTAATTCTAAAATTCTTTGGGATAAAGTTTAGACGCGTAATGTAAAGGTATACTCCAGAGGTACTCCAGAATACTTGGGACATATTATATTCATCCCACAACAGAAAATATGTTATATCAATATCGGACACGTACAACTAGATATGTTTTTGTTTGGTTTGGTATCAAACACAATAAAAAAACCAATACCATAATTTTAGTATAATTTAACTTTATATATGAAACTAGAGAGGCGCAACGTCTGATTGTAAACGCGATTGGTTGTGGGTTCGATTCCCACTCGAAAAAATAATTATTTTTAAATTATTTTCATTTTCCACTTTACTAAGACAAAGCGTTGAGTTCTGCTATTTAACATGCAAATATCCCGAAATCAGAGGGAAAGGGAAGAACGGAGTGTCTTTCACTAAGTTTTCTGATTACCCTACTATGCAGTATCCTGCATAGTAGGGTAATTAGAAAACTTAGTCTTGCTTATCAGCAAGAAGTGGCTTTTTTCAACTTTATATATGAATATAAATATATTGCATTGACATACATAAATTAAAAAATTTTGTTAAAAGCTAAAATGTTTTTATGCTTTAAGTATTGTAATATTGATAGTGCCTGAAATAACATTCTAACGTATTGTTTTTCATCATTTAAGCTTACCGAAATATGTATTGGTTTTATTTGGAAAGTATTACTAATATTAGTCATAATTTTATTACGATAAGAAAAAAACGATGAATAATTTTAAAGTCCAGAATCAATTAGTAAATGATACGAAAACGCTTAAAATTTGATTTGAGAAAGTATTTTGATAAATTCTATTTATTTTACAAAAATAAATAATTTAGTATGTGGATGATATAAAAATATTAATAGAATCTAAGTTAAAACGAAGTTCTTCCAATTTACAAAAAAAAAAAGAAAAAATTAATTAACTTCAATACTAACTTCATATATTATAAACTCCAATGATCATTCTTCATTGTTATAGTATTGATATTAGCACAGAGCTGTATTTTATCTAGAGAAATTCCAAATATATGAATATAAATATTTCCTTGACTGCTTCGAATCAATGGTCCAATTGTACAACGATGGTAAACATAAATTAGAAAAAAATAAGAAAACATTAAAATATATCAAATTTATTTTCATTTTTTAAATAAAAAGCACGCATATTTCTCATAGCAAGCGCACTTTATTTCGCATAGCAAGCCTAGTGTCAAGACTCTCCATGTCAAGTGGCGGAACTCAACGCTGCGCTTTATCTTATCACAGCGAAGAAATGAAAAAAATCTTAAATAGAATCATTCGTCCGAGTGGTAATCGAACCCACAATCTACCTTGTTTACAGTCAGATGCTGTCCCATTTCGCCACTATGACTATAATAGATATAATACAAAAAATATACCTACATTTATATAAAAATATGAAGCGTTTATTTGAATTTTATTGTTGTAGCCTCAATAGACTATAAAACTGCGAAGAAACTTAAGGACTATTAAAATTTTGTAGAAAACTAATTGTTGTGACGCAGTTTCAATATTGAATGTATGTATATAATTAACTGTCACATTTTCTAATATAGAGTCTACAGTATATACGAAAAAAGTTAACAATAACAATGTTTAGAAATTAAGAGTTTTGAAAATCGAATTAAATAAAATGCACTAAAACTATTATTATTAAAAATAACTTAAAAGCTAGAAGCCAAGTCTTAGCTAAATTTAAAAGGGACCACATCAGAAGCACTATCTATCCTATAAAAAATCAAAATTAAAATTAATTCAATCAATAAAAAGTTATGCGGTAAAACAGAATAAAAAATACAGTCAAGTTAATCCTTCTTTTTTGAAATTGGTTAAAAAACAGTATTAAAAGCAATTACACTATATTTACGCATGAGTAAAATGTTAAAAAAACGTACTATGAACTAGTCAATCTGTCAGTCTATCGTTTAAACATAAGCGGCTTAACGAGAAATTGTATGCATTTTTAATTTATATAGTCTAAAGCAATTTGTTACTCCATAAGGGACATGTTTAGTAATTGCATTCACAGATTATATACGTACGCTTGTAATTAACGTGCATTGGTCGAGATAATACTATCCTAGATTCCGTACCAGGCGTGAATTTGTTGATAAGTCGAAGTAGCTTATATATATTTTTTTAAATACTAATAGACATTAGGATTCTTTGTGTTTCCAGAGGAAATAAAAGAGTAAATCTAAAAAATCAAATAAATCATACATTTTCAGGTAAGAAGTATTTAAATAACATAAAAATAGAATTTACGAATAAATCTTAAGCTTAAAAAAGGTTGGTCTAAAAAGTTTGATTTTCTATTTATTAACTTATTCACAACCAGTACACATATATTTTAGAAAATAATTAAAAACAACAATAAATCGGACACAATTTTACACAGTTCTATGTGTACATAGAAGAAACGGTGTAAATTGTTGAATGAAGAAAGATTGAATTGTATAAAAATAAGTACATACATACATACATACATACATAGCTTCACGCTGTATCCCGCATATAGCGGGGTAGGCAGAGGGAGCCTAGTGCTAAGACACTCCGTTCCCTACTTTCCACTGAATTGAGGCATTGTGTGCTGAATGGCGACGCTCAACGCCACGCTTTGCCTTGTTACCAAACCCAGGAAATGAAAATTTAACATTTCCTGAACTAGGAATCGAACCCACAACCTGTCGCGTTTACAGTCGTACGCTTGTGTCTCTACGCCACGACAGGCGTTATGTAAAAATAAGTGATATTTCATTATAATAATCAAATTCATATAGTATTACAAACTAATTAGTAGATCATTTAGAAAATTTGTAGAAGTTACTTTACTATATACAAAAAAATATCTACTGAAAACTTTGAATTCTCATACAAATGAAACTTTATATAAAATATTCAATTTAGAATTCCAACGAATTAGTCTGGACCTGATAGATATATTAGATATACAATAAGATAAATTCTTTTATTTTATTTCTTTATTCGCCGGCTATACGTTGGGATGTGACTGACATTATATGTTGTTTACGGCCTATAAAGAGAAACATTCTCTGTAGATATATTGAGATATATAGAAATTCAGTAGGTCCAGCGATGTATCCTTACTAATATTTTAAATGTGAATATAAGTTTGTTTGTTACGCTATCACGCTTAAACTATTCAACCGATTATAATGAATCTCTGTACACGTATTATACTTATAGGTATAAAAAAGGACAACAGAATACTTTTTATTAAAAATGAATATATAAAATATATTTGGCCTATCATGCGTAAATGAATGTACCATACGCATCTATCATGTATGTTGACTTATTGTAAACTAGTTGTTACCCATGGTTTCACTCGCTTGACCAGTGAGAATTTCCATAATTATGGAGTTTCTTATGAAAATAAGATGTGTTACCGCAGTAAAAAGTAACTTATGTCACTCTCCAGCCACCTAATAAATCCAAATCAAATCCACTTATAAAATTAAAATAACATCATATAAGAATCATAGCATCATTGCTTCGTTGAGACGTTAAAGAAGACTAAACAAGCAAACAATGCGCTATCCCATTTATAATAACGTAAAGTATATATGTATAAGTATGGACTGCCATTAATGAAACGAGCGAATCCGCAGGCAGGATCTAGTATTTACAATAAACGCACAAAATAGACGAATAAGAGTACTGAATAAGGTCAACCAGTACCTACGTAACACTCAAAATAAAGCTTAGGACCCACAAATAATGAAACTCAAGGTCCGACTTAATATCAATGAAGTTAATGTAGAATTGTTAAATAAATACCATTTAATTAATCTTTTTAAAAACTCGTATATGATTGAAAGGACGCTCTTTGATACAAAAAGGTTTTATTTATTAAGGCAAAATATATGAGTGTTGTAGCGAAATTAATGATTTTGTAAAGATGTACTATCTTTTTTTTTCAATTGAAATGAAAGTAATTAGATACATTTATATGAAGCAATATTTTTTTATTATAATTATTATATTATTCATCATCATCATCATATTATTCAGTTAAATATTTAATTTTATTTACGGATTTTCTTCTAGTGGAAAATTCTTTTGTTCCACTCCTTTTTTAAAATAAATCGCTTGTTTAGGCAGAATCTCATGCCGCATTATATCTGATTCCTCTCTTCGGTATTTCAACCGACAGGCATGTGAATTTGCTCAAACACGTCCCAATTACATTATTGTATTAGGATCTGAATATTTGTACTGTAAATGCAAATTTTATCCAAACATATAGCAGTATCCCGCATATAGCAGTTAGGCAGAGGGAACCTAGTGTTAAGACACTCCGTTCCCCACTTTTCGCCGAATTGAGGCATTACGCGCTGAGTGGCGGAACTCGACGCCATACTTAGCGGCTAAATAAAGACCTTAATAACTAGCTTGTATTGTTAACTGACTTCAAAAACTGGGTGAACCAATTTTGATGTTTCTTTTGTATATGACAGCTAGTGCTTTTGACGCGGTGCTATTTAAATTTAAATAACATCTGATGCATTTGGATATATTCGTAAAACATTATCATTATTAGGTTTTTTTATTTGTTAACTTCATAATAATTAGAGTTAGATTCTACTTAAATATGAAAATGTACCAATTTTATTTCCTTTCTATTACAACAAACTACTTTTTGATGGTGCCGCTAGCGTAGTAAATCCTTAAAACCTTTAATGATCAGTGAAATGGAGAACCTTCCAAGCAAACCACAAAAGCTGAGTGTAACACAACATTACAGCACTTAGATTTAGAGTAAATAGTAATTTAAATTAAAGTATATAATAAAAAAATGACAACGTTACCATTATAAGACAAATAAATATTGAAGTAAATATGAAAATTAATATCTTTGTAACCAAGAAACTTGTTTTTTTAACCATCTTTTAATTACAGTCTTATCTTTACTGGCTTATCCTTACCAGTTGCACGGGTAGTTAGAGTGAACCTAATGTCAAGTCACTCCGTTCACCGCTTACCGACCAAATTAAAGACATTGCATGTTAAGAGGCAGAATTTAATGAGATATGGAAATAATTTAAATATAATCGTTTTCCCGAATGGGAATCGAACCCACAAACAATCGCGTATCATTGCGCCGATGGTTTCTTACTAAAATATTATTTATTATAATATGACATTGAAGAAGGACACTAAAATTATTTTTCGACGCTTTTTCTTAGTTCATTGAAGTACAAAATTACTACAGTTCTCACGTCAGACGCTGTTTGTATGTCAAATTACACAACGATGTATCGAAGCGTTAGAGAGCATGAAAAACCTACAAATTTACGTTCGATAATATAGACCGACAAGTGTTTTAGTATTATATTTTGAATTTAACAATCGTTGATGAATTGCTTTTTACAATCTTCCACGATATCAAATATATTTGATTTTTTTAAAAACTTACACATGGTATATATTATATATTTGCCGGAATAAATGCGATTGTTGTAAATATAGTGAAACATATTTAGAAAGAAGCTCTTAAACTGTTAATAGTTTTATGAAAATTATATAATGTTAAAAACTACGTATATATAATTGTACACTAATATGAATATATTGTTGTACATTATATAGGAAGTGTGCTTGCAGATTTAGAACGTATATGGCTTTTCGTCACGAAACATTTTTCAGTAAACTGAATTAAAATTTGTGAGATACGAAACTTATAAATAACTGAAGCTTATATTATAACGTTATCACACATAATGAAAAAAATATCATATTATGGCTACTAGAAAGTTCATTCACACTACCCGAAAGAATAGTTTTGATTCAGACTAGTAGCTGCACTGGTTATTACATTGTGTTCACTTATTTAGTCCCAAAAGCCCTATGAAGCTATTTTAAATTTATAGATAGAATAATATTCTAGATAAAACAAAATCAGGAGAAAAGAAAAAATAGAGAGATTTAGTCCTGTAAATTGACGTAACTACCCAAGCTCTTAAATTCTAACCCTTCGATTTTAAATTCTTTAAATCCAGTCTTTTTGTCTAATCTGCGTAGCCAATCTATGCATGATAGCAAATGTATATCAATAAATGTATCACTTTTTTTTTTAATTTTATATATGTATAGTTCTATTATTAATTTTCTAGACCACGAGAGAAGCAAATAAAGAAAGCTTTCAAAACATTTAGATCAGCAACAAAACAACATACAAGCGACAACATAAACTAGTGGAAAGTCTATTTATTATATAAACGTAAGTATGACCTAGTAAAATATTTCGAGTATCTTCTCTTTATTGAATCTGTGTATTATCCATTTAGTATCTTTTTATTTTTATCCTTTAAAAAGTAAATGTAAAATACTTAAAAGTAAGTCTTTGAACGGCTTGACAAAGATTGGCTTCAAAAAACGCGTCTGTCTACACTTTGAAGGTTGACAACATACCTGTAGCTCCTTTAGCGTTACACGGGGCCATAGGCGGCGGTGGTCACTTACCTACCTAATAATAAATAATGACTACCATTGAAAAAATTGAGTACATTAATCAGGAGTATGGAAATGCTGAAAATCTGAAGGTAAAAGAGGAATATCGTCAATATCCTATAAAGATACAGATATAACAAGATATTTTACATGGTTTTCATCATTCATATCAGTCAGTAAGTCTTTAATAATAAACAAAAAGAAATACGCGTCCACTATTTTTTATCGACTTTTTTACGTAATACATAATACATAGATAATGCCTATATAAAACTAAGAACAATTACTTTTTTCGTTATATAAATAGTAAAATGCAAATATATGCTAATGATCACATGAGTTCTAAATAAATGCTATTTAGTTCACAATACTGTTTGATTGTAGTGAATAATAAATACCTGTCAACATATTTTAGGTAAGGTATAGAAATAGATAGGTAATAGGAATTAAACATACTAAATAACTTTCTATCATTACCTATTACATACGCATTGTTTTACTTAATATTTAGAATATCGTAATAAGACGAAATTTAAGAACTCTTGCTATTGCCTTGTAGGCAAAATGAAGATAGATTTTTTTATTGTACATGAAATATGTCGCACATACATATTAATAAATTAAACAATTAAGGTTTATTAATTTTAATTAAGGTGCAAAATATGGAACTTAAGGGGGCCTTAAAAGTGCATTCGAATTACATATAACTTTTAAAACGTTGAATATATTACCTATTCTTAACCTACTTTGACGGTATAAATAAATTAATAAATAATAATAATAATAAATTCATACTTTTAAGTTGAGTTATTGTATTTGTAACACACAAAGCCTTTTTTTAAAGTCAGTTAAAAATTTTATTTGAATTTATATCAACTTGTACCAATACACCAATTTAATCTAACAAAAGCTTTTGTGGTACACGAAGGCTTTTGTTAATCCCTTATAATTAAAATCTTAGTATAAATGAATCATAAAAATACTATTTCTCAACTCAATCTACAAAAAGAATCTAAAAATTCTTTACCAATATTTGACTATAATCTGAATCAATTATCCATCTTTCTTTTATATTTGGTATAACCGGACTTTTTAATTATATGTACTATATGTAAATCATTTTGTGTAAGTTACAAAAAGTTTTATTTGCACAAGATTGTTATTTATTTATTTAAATTGTTTGTTAATTGGTATAACCTAACTTTTAACTCTTTTTTTTCTCTTTTTAACTCTTTGTAAATTAGGACCAGAAAAAAGCATATAAAAAGATTTTAAGGATTAAGAATTGAAAACACGGCTAGGCACTTATTAAAACTAATAAGGATGTCTTTTTTATTGTATTTAATAACAATTTCGCATAAATTTTTATTGCTATTGTTTCAATCAAAATGCTCTCCAGAATCAAAGGACAAACTAACTATTCAGGCGACATCAAAGGTTATACAAATTACTAAAGGATATTTTCAATTAGTTATAAAAAATATTTTTATTTTGTCTATAATAAAAAACAAAGTAATATGTTTAATCTTTATTTATTTCCCTACATTTACAGAAACTCCAAGCTGGGTGAAGGAGATTAAAGCTTAGTAAATTAATAAAAAACTGCTTTTCATTTTTTTTTTAACTTCACCCGCATATAGCAGGGTAGGCAGAGGGAACTTGAGAACCTAGTGTTAAGACACCCCGTTCTCTTACAACAATTCCGTTCCCCACTTTCCGCCGAATGGAGGCATTGCGTGCTAAGTGGTGGAACTCAACGCCGCGCTTTGCCTTGTTACCAAACCCAGGAAATGAAAAATTCCATTTCCTGAAGTGAGAAACGAACCCACCTAACCAAAACCTGTCGCGTTTACAGTCGCACGCGCCATGACAGGCGTTATTAACTATATTATATTAAGATTAAAATAATAATGAATATTCAAATATAACATATTATTTTATTTTTTAAATGTCATTGTCAAATACTTATCAACAGGAAATAACAACAGTTAATATCGCGGTATTTCTGTGGCTATCCGTTGATAGTTTTATTAATTTACAGAGGCGTTGACTTTTGACGTTGAAAAAAAGGACGAAATAAAAGATTGTTTAAATATAGATTGTAAAGCTACTATCATAACTCTACCGCTTTATTAAACGGCTCGTAAACATTTATTTTGCAGTGCAGTTGATAGAACATGTAAAGTATGGGTTTGTTTTGGTGTATATTCTATAGTAATTTTTTGCTAGTTTCTGGACATGTTATAGTGGAAAAATAATATTTTTGTGGGGTCCATGGTGTTGAACTTACATGGTAATTACTTGTTCAGTTTGTTATTTAATAGAAATTTTGAAATCTGATTACAAAGTTTTAAATATTATAGAATGTGAATCAGCGTTTCCAGGTCGAAAAAACTTGAATATATTTAAAAAGTGCGCCTAAATGTACCTTAAAGGCCGGCAACACGCATATAGTTACTGATGTTACTCGGTGTCATGAGCGACGGCGATTACTTAACATCAGGTGACCTGAACGCTCGTTTGCTTCGTCTTTTCCATACAAAAATAACCTTCTCTTTGATAATGAGTACAATCACTCCAACTAATTAGAATTTTGATAATAGCTTACTTTACTTTACCAAATTACTTGAGCGGAGCGAAAACATTCTTTAAAAATTCATTTTATTAAATAATAAAACCCAAATATTGACGAATAAAACTAAATTCAGGAGGCGGAATCCTCCACAATTTGAAAATCAAACTTACTCACTTATTTTCACAAGTGAATATTTTTCTTTTAAAACATTGTTCAAAACATATAGGTTTAGTAAAGAAGAAAACTGGAGCATGGAGTGCTTCATTTTTATTCTAACTGTTCTCTATGACGAATAAATGTGAAAACAGAAATGTAACTTGTTATTTATTTATTATTATATTTGAAGATTTAAATAATGCTTTCAGTCTTTTTATATCATGTCTTTTAACAAATTCGATCTTAATATAAATTAAATATCGAATCTGGGTCATGAGTTTTGCAATTGCTTAATTTTAAAAAGTAGTAACCGTCATGTGAATATTCCATGTTATATGATTTTTAATCGATTTCGAAAAAGGAATCAATTTGTTCTTAATTAGACTGTAGTTTCTTTATGACATTTAAATTTTGTTAATGTCTGACTCTCGATAGACTTTTTGAGTTATTTATAATAATTATATGTTATAATGTTCTTTTTTTTAAGTCTATTTCCTTGTTGAAACACTTTGTTGAAACACAACTTCTGTTGTTTTTTGTTGAAATTATAAAATTATCTTCATTTGATCTATTTTAACATATTTAAAAAAGTTTTCCATTGTTACCAACGCAGGTATCCGCATAAACACATCGGATTGAATCTAATTTCTTTTCGAATAGCGATAAGCAGATGATTCAATTTGAATCTATTTACGTAAAACACTAAGTTTATTTTCCTCTTGAAGATACTTTTTCGATTTGCTCGATTAAAATACGTAATATGAGCACATTTTCTACTATTGAATAGAATTTTTAGAGAGTATGAACAATGATATTATAAGATATTCTTTTGATGGCTCCTTGTGTAAACGTGGAGTATAGCTACATATATTTAATGTTATTCGTGAAATTGTTATCTCATATTTTCTTTTTTCTGAAATGAACATAAATGTAGAACATTTTATTTCTAATAACCTTTTGAATAAAGAAATGACAAATTTATAATAAATGGATATTGTTAATGTATATAACATTCCATAAAGTAATTCATATTTTAGATTTTTTATTAAAAGTTTATCCTAACCTATGAATGATTATCCTATGAATATATTTATTCGGAACTCGAGAAATACCCACATATATCAGTGACAAAGGATTAAATTTTATATAGGTAAGCCGACATATAGAGGTAAGGCGGTATATATACATATATGTCTGACCTGAACGAAAATATTATATATTTTCATGGTACAATCCTAATCTGACATTTTTTTCAATCTCGGTTTTTTAACGTTCAAATTTTTATTGAGCTTGATTTTTTGCAAACCTAATCCGAATGTTTTCTCGACTTTTTTTTGGCCTCCTTAATCTCGCAAATCGCCAGTCAACCTCTAGTGATTTATTGTAAGGGAATCGTGTTACATGGACGCTTCACCACTGATGTATATATGAAGTAGATTATTTTTATATACAAAGTTATATTTTATAATAAAATATAATTTTTCCCAAACCATATTTTATTAAAAAAAAGTATTACTAGTTCAAAAATTATTAGCCTAAAGCCTACAAATAGAATAAATATAAATAAATGAAAGTACGAGAATAATGAGCGATTTGATTTTATTTATTCTGGTCTAATTCGGCAGTTTATTTTATTTTGCCAATTAGTAATACTTATATATACATATTTCATGAATTAGAAAAAACTATTTTGTTTTATATTACTTATGAAATATATATTTATTATATAAAATGTATGTTTTTCATGCTAAATACACATATCTGGTTTAAATTTTAAAATGTACTTATATTTGTTTAAATAAAAATGCCTACCGTGGCGCAGAGGCTTAAGCGTGCGACTGTAAATGCGACAGGTTGTGGGTTCGATTCCCACTCCAGGAAATGTAAAATTTAGTATTTTCGGCGAAGCGCGGCGGTGAGTTCCGCCACTCAACACGCAATGCCTCAATTCGGCGGAAAGTGGGGAACGGAATTGTTGAAAGAGAATAAAGTTTCCCTCTGCCTACCCTGCTATATGCGGGATACAGCGTGAAGTTAAAAAAAATAAAAATACATCGTAATCGTAACTAATTATATGTAGGATATGAACTCCAATTCATATTGCTGAGTTTCAAATTGCTTTAAGCTTCAAATTCGTCCATTTTATAATATTCAAATCTAATCATATTTTTGCTACTCTATATACATTCTATTATATTCGATACTTTTTATTTATTGATATATACTTGGAACAATGGTATATACTTTAAACAATAATATAATACTAAGTTATACTATAAACGTTTTCTTCACTTCAATTTTCTTTCCTCCTATTGTCTTTTAATTAAATTTTATATTTATAAGACAGTGACGGTAAAATTATATTAAAAGTTTCTAATAGATGTTCTGTTTCACAAAGTTACCAACAATTGATTTAATTTTATAATAAAATTTATAACGAAATTCTATAAACGATAAAAATCTAAATCAAAATATTTATCTTTATTAGGTCATTACAAGCGCGTTCAAAGTCAATTAACATAAAAATGTAATCATTGTTAATCGTACCGAAAGCTATCATTGCTCGGAAAGCAGTCCTATAGAGAAATTTAACAGTTGGTCTTTTCAATTATTTTTACAATAATTTCACAATTATTGTGAGCCTCCGAAGTAAGCATCAACAGAATTTAATTCCACACATTAATACGTGTGTAGTATTCGTTGACTTAGAGTAGAGATATAAAAAAAGCAAAGTAAATTTCTGTTCAAGTCTCGTCAGAGGAAATATACATTGAAATAGATCCCATAGAACTAATGTTACTCGAGAAGTCTTATATATGTGATTCAGTGCATTTACTTTAATATTAGGTCGAATACAGCATCCATCAAGCTACTTATCATTTATTTCTTTAGTCATGTCGCAATTTTAGAATTATATTGACCTATTTATAAAATACCATTTTTTGGGAAATTTATAGATTAAAGTTTTTTGAAAAGATTTTTTTTCGGCATGTAATAGGGTAGGCAGAGCGAACCTGGGAACCGTGTTAAGACACTCCGTTCTCTTTCAACAATCTATATTCCTGTTTTAATCAAAGTTGATAAAGATCGTTGTCCTAAGTAGTTTAGAGAATAGTTATTAATACACTACTATGAATTTGACATATACTTTTACACAAAGTGAAATACCCGTTGCTAAGGTTAATTATGATATAAATCTATTCAGGAATTGTAAATGCAACTGAGTTTTAATCAATTTTACGTCGTCACGTCAGTCATAATTGGTGTAATTTGAGTGCAGTGAAGTACTTACACAAAATTTGGAAACTATAAAATATTACTTACTTTAATTGTTAATATCTTGGAATGTGTTTTTTAAAGTATAAATAAAAAAAATATTAATACGTGCTTCAGGTTTTAGCTTCATAGATAATAGTAAATATATATTTTTTCGATTCTTCTAACCTAAACACTGTTGTAAGCATACATACATATACATAGCTTTACGCTGTATGCATTTAGCAGGGTAGGCAGAGGGAACCTAGTGTTAAGACACTCCGTTCCGTTCCGTTCCGTTCTGTTGTAAGCCATTCATTAAAAGAACGAAAAGAAATGATTTATACTATGCACAACATTATTTCATGTCTAAAGTGCCAAAATAGTTCAAAGTTGTAAAATGCGAAATGTTTTACCGCTGCTATGAAAACTACATTATATTTGTGTAATAAGAAAAATAAAGTAAATGTAGAATAATAGTGTTTTTCTATATCTAAATCTAATTTCAAATAATATATTTACTTAGATATATTATTTAAAAATAGATTTAATACTTCCAAACTTAGCAGAATTATATTCGTAGGTACAACAAAGTTTTCAAGCCAGGCGTTTTTGTCAAACAACCTCCAGCCACAAACAGTTCAAGCTTATATAGTTTAACCAATTTTCATGTAGGATTATTTCTGCTTTCAAAATTTAATTCATATATTCTCATTAAATGGAGTAACTCGTAGCGCATTTTCATTAAGCGCATATGCAAACGGTTTCATAATTTTATATTTTAAAATTATACATATAAATCTATGTATATATACTGTACATACATAAATATATAGCTTCACACTGTATCCCGCATATAGCAGGGTAGGCAGAGGGAGCCTAGTGTTAAAACACTCCGTTTCCCACCTTCCGCCGAATTGATGTACTCGTATTGCGTGCTGAGTGGCGGAACTCAACTCACAAATTCCATTTTCTGGAGTGGGAATCGAACCCACAACCTGTCGCATTTACAGACCCACGCTTGTGCCTCTGTGCTACGACAAGCGTTATTTTTATATGTACGGTAGGTTCTCATTTTATTATATTTGTTTGTTATTTTATTATATTTTATTTGTTTGGTGGTAGGAGGTTCGTCCTCCGTCTGGCTCGCGACCACTATCATGTCAAAGACGAACCGCCAAATATCTTATGATGTGTTCCGGTTCGATGGCATGTAAGCCAGGTTTTCCCCTTTCCCACCCATTCTTTCCCAAAAATGTGGTTGTTCCGATAGCGGACTACTACATTATCCTCCCCTTCCGTCTCTATCCTCTAGGTTGGCAACGCATCTACAACATCTCTGGTGGTGTAGATGTTCATGGGCGAAGGTAACCACTTACCATCAGGTGGTCCTTCTGCTCGTTTGCCATCCGTTATACATAAAAAAATAATGCAGTATTTCAGTTGAACAATAAATATCTTTCAGTGCACAAATATTACATGAAAAAGTCTGAACTAAGTCATGTAAAAACATAAAAACATAGCTTGATTACACCCCACATCTCTTAATATTCTATGTAACCCATATTAAGCTTTTAATAATAGAACTTACATATAGCAAAGCATTTTGAATAATCTTTTGATTTGAATATCACAAAATGGATACCTTATCGTTTACGCAATAAATAAATTATCTCATCAGTCTCTACTCTGTACTAATACTTTGACGATTATGATATTTTTTATCTAATTTGATACTTAAATCAATAATTGAGTAAAATTTTAATATTTTATTTTTATGTGTTTCTTACACTACGTGATTACAGCAAAGAAAATCTAGTATTGAGGCATTCTATGCTGATTGGCCGAATGCAAGTTCTTTTATCGAATCCTGAAAATAACGTTATACACTCAATTAGGAATCGAACTTACAGTTTTCGTGTAAAATTCTTTTAAGCTGTGCATTTACATCAAATTTAATTTATATATTAAATATGTTAAAATCGACAAGATATATGTATGTGTCAAGTTACAAAGAGCATAATGACATACGATATTGTGTATGACTTCTGTAGTATATCGTTTGAAGTAATTTAAAAAAGAAAAAAAGTATATCCGACCTCTTTGAATGTGAATATATTTGAATATCGAAACATGAAAGGGGTAAAGTACTCGCTCGTATTCTGAATTAAAAAGGGAATGTGTGATATTAATATTTGAGGTATCACTTTAGATACAATCCGATAGATGCTGATATATGACTTTTATAAAACTTGAAGTAAATGTAATGACTAAAAGTACGTTTTTTAGCTTGGCATTAGCGTCCTGCCGTTTTTAAATAATAATATCACATGTATATGGCCTTTGAAATTCTAGCGAAAACGCTCGCATATTCACGTATGGTTTCATGTGTCCACATATGACTTCATGCGTTCACGTATGACTTCATATGTGCAAATATCAATTTAGTTCAGTTCAATTTATGTATTCTCCAAATTAAATAATCAAAAGTAACTCCTTGATTACACTTACATATTATGAGGATTACACGTATAATGATGATTTAACGGTCAATATACCAAATTCATAATTTTTTTAAGCATTTTGCACGTTGACATCAATATCAAACTTTGTAAACTTTAACATTATAAAAAAATATTTTACATGGGTGTCATCCAATTTCATTAAGCTTCATAAATTCATCATTTTGACATATAATATTATAAATGTGAATGTAAGTTTGTTTGTTACGCTTAAACCCCAAAACCACTGGACCGCTTATCATGAAACTTTGTATATATATTCTTTGTGGTATGGAAAAGGACATAGGATACATTTTATTTCTATTTGATTTTTTTTATTAAGACAAATATTTTTTTTATAACTTTTTTTTATTTATACAATAAATTTATTTACACTATAAATATTTGACAATAGTAAAATACGTTATTAATTTATTTTACGTCCAAATGACAGTACTGTTGTTTACTATTTTTTGTAAATTAGTATTAATTGTTTTTGTAGTTTAGTATTTAGAGCGTTACAGTTTTATAAATTTACAAATCCAAGGAGAAGATGACCAAACTGACGTAGAAGTCAGGAAAAGCGACGAGCTACGTCGCTTGCTGACTATATAGACGAGCAATGAGACAAAAAAATTATATTATTTGTTAATTTATATGAGGACTTGGATACGAAATTCAATGATGCCGCAGATGCAGGACTTTTGTAACCCGGCAACGAACAGCTATAATATCATAGTGTGTAGTTTGGAATGCCATTGACCACGCGCCCGAAGCCGCGGGCAACAGCTAGTTTAATATATTTGAACATTTAAAAGTATGAAAGGTGCCCTATAATCGAAAAATATATATATTTTTAAAATTTTATAACTAATCAATAATTAAATTCAGATTGGACAAAGAACCGTATTAATAACATAATATTTATTCATTAGACACAACCAAAAATTTGTATATTGATTACAATATGGAAATTATGTCGTTCATTAATCACAACAGTGGCTTTGTGAGCTTAAATTACTTATTAATCTGACTTTTATTACATTTTTTTAATGAATATTAACGCAAATAAAATTATAATTAAACAATATATATAAATTAAATTAGCGTCGATATTTTATAATATTTTTCTAAACATATTTTACAAAGCAAAAATTGACCTTTTGTGTATCTATAATGATCGATAGTTATTGTTTTTTGCCTCAATTTTTTTTGTCTCTCTAATTATATTAATTTTAGAGAAAATCTGTTTCAGATTTTGTTTTTTGTTTAGATTATATTAAAAAGATTAACAGAAAGCATAAAAAAGTGATGTGTTTTTATTATTATTTATGTAATGCAAATACATCGGAATAGAGTGCATTAACGAACGGGCTACGGATTCGAAATGTTTATATGAAACTTCAACATACAAATACTTTTTTACATCTAAAATATTAAGAGCGTTTCATTGTCAGCGTGTTTGTGGGTTCGATCCCTACTCAGGGAAACTATTATAGTTATTATTACAATGATTTATGAAATTGAGTTATACCAAATCCATCTTTAATGGCTAAGCTTAGGTATTATATCGAAAAAAAATATTCATATCGAAAGGTACGTAGTACCTGCTTCGTGTGTATACGTTAATTCTAAATAAACGTACCGTAATTGTAAGGTTATCAAAAAGGTATATTTAAATATTATAGCTAAATTTAAATATAATGAAGTATGTTCCTCTGTTGGCGGCGTTGAGTCCCGCCACTCAAAACGCAATGCCTCAATTCGGCGGAAAGTGGGGAACGGAATTGTTGAAAGAGAATGGAGTGTCTTAACACTAGATTCTCTGGTTCCCTCTACCTACCCTGCTAATGCGGGTTACAGCGTGAAGTTAAAAAAAACCCTCTGATAATGATTACTTCCTCTGTTAATGATTACTTTTATGTTAGATACATAAAAGTAATCATTAACATTTCATTCATTTCATTTTTTTTTATATGTTTAAAATGTTTTTATTTCCCGAATCATTAAGATATGGCGCTGCGTTGATTTCCATCACGGACACCTCGTAAAATAAAATGTATACTAATAATAATCTTAAAATCTTTAATATGTTGTGTCACTTTGAATATTTAGGATACTCTATTTAAATTGGCATTATCTTCATCCATTTCTAAATTTATTTCATGCAAAGGGAACGCAGCCTCGAGAGAATTTCTTTGAAACTTTAATTGGTTTCGTTCTAATATTCGGAGTCTACTTTTATTTAAAAATTTGCCCAAATAAAAATGTTTGTTTTCAACGACATTTTCTTTAAAATGTTTAAACAGGTAAATTTATTTGTAAATCATTACTTAAATCTAATATTGAGTTTTTTGACTCTGATATTTTTGAACATTTAAGAATCGTTTCTTAACGTGCGTCGTGTTGGTATTAATTTTTTTTGTGTTATACCAGTATAATTAAAATAATGACGATTATAAGCCAAAACGAAGATAAAAAGAAGCAAATTTTTAAAATTTATAAAAAAAAGAAAATTATTTTTGTAATAGATATATTTAATTTGATACATACAAGTTTGTTTGCCAGTAATTAAATTATTATTTTTTAAAGCGCGTGTTTATAAGTAAGTAGATATAGAAATTGGTTGTACTGTTGTTTATAGGTTCATATACATAAAGTAAATAAAAATTACAAATTCTTGAACTTGCTTTTCATATGCTTAATGCCATATTGACAAAAAAACATATAATGCTGCTCTCCACGTGTGTCATGTGTAAAGTATACCCTGCTAATATTTACATAGCCTTTGTAAAAGATATAACCTTTTCCTGTATAACACATATTTACTGACAGTATTATATTATATAGGTCTTTATATTTGTAGAGCGGAAAAAATATTTAATTTTCTTTCATGAAATTATATTTAGTTAAATAAAGGATTAGTATCATAATTTAATTGAATTTATTTCCCTGTTATTGTTGTTGTTACCATTTCATAAAACAACAACGTAAAATTTATAGCTAGATACAATATGTAAGTGAAAAAAGAATATTGTGCTTTTAACAACCTTATATTTATTTTAATTTAATTATATCTAATATTGTGTGCTACGGTACTGACCTTTTTGAATATTCAGGAATCATGTTTTGGTATGTTAAGTAAATGAGTTCAGTAAGGATCCCATCTCAATTGCATAGTGATATATTTTTTATTTCTATTTTAACAATTATATATTAAAATTTTACTTTAATAAATAAATTTTGCAAAATGTTAATATTAGTAGTGTTTGAAATTTTCTTTAACAATATCATATAAATTCAACGTTGACTATAGAAATACGAGTATATCAGTACGCTGCAGCGTATAATATAATAGGGAGGGAATAGGTTAGAGCGATATATGAAATTTATCGTTCACTCGTGAAGACATTCATGTATATAACAGATGTACACTGTGTATGGAGATGGAACAAGTAAAAGCCGTTAGGAAACGTATAAGAACTACTGAAAACGTACTTTCTTAAGCGAGGAAGTACTTTATACTAATATTATACATTAGTTTCATTAGTATGAAATAGATTTACGGACAGATGACAATTTACTCTATTCTGTAATTTTGCTCATATTACTCTAAACAGTTGAGAGTCAGAGACACATGATGAACTTATTTGTCAAGACACTCCGTTCTCCAATTACCGCCAGAACTCAAGACATGGAATGATGAGTGTTGAAACACAACGCTTTAGTCTTATCGGAGCTGGGAAATTGAGAATATTTTTAAAATAATTATGCCCTCGAACCCACAACAATCATGTTTATAGTCCAACGTACACACATCACATTTTAAAAGCTCAAACTAATTTTTAGAGCCTTTTGCTATAAGTGTTTTTCTTTTTCGGTTAGTGAAGAGGCGTTAAATTTTGCGAATACTAAACTGATAACATAACTGGTCATACCTTAGTGTAGATTATAACGTATAGTAGACTACGTGACACGGTTTCCCAAATTAAATGTAAAAATCAAGCAAAAGTTTAAATAATACTAGTTATTATTTCATTAACTCTTTTTTATTAGGACTAGTTTATGATGTATATTTAGAAATTATGTAAAGGAAACAAAATGTAACAATTTTTTATATATCTAAATTAACTTAAAGCTTTTTCAAAGTCAAAATAGCATTGAATTTAATAAAACCAGTACAACAATGTTTGCCGTGAAATACTGACGAGATTAAAAATTTAATAAAAAGATAATTGTGAAAGCGAACATTCTGTAGGCTTCCGGCACAGTAATAACATTTATGGATTGTAATACGCGTGTAACGTTAAATATTTACATTAACAATATGTATATGTTACTGCACAAGTTTATTTAGTAGCCAATTATAGGTTTAACTAGGAATACTTAAGAATTTACCAATTCGAATTCCTAAATGAAAGTGTTTCATAAAAATAATAGATTTACTGAATTTTTATTCATCATCAACATACGGTTGATGAAGTTGATGCATGTTAGGTAATATTACGTTAAACAGGGCTTTTAATTATTATTTTAACCGACTTCAAATAAAGAATGAGGTTCTCAATTCCACTGTATTTTTTGTGTGTGTATATGCTATGTCACCACATAGCTTTTTACTGGGGGAAACCAATTTTGATTATACTTTTTTGTATGATAGCTAATGCTTCTAATGTGGTCTCATTTAAATTTAGTTAAGGTTTGACGAGTAATTTTACAAATTATTTGTAATAATTTTATTACATTACTTATTTTAATGCATTGAAATCTTATTACCATTAAATGACAGTATATTTACTACAAAGTCTTAGGATTTACTATAGCTCGAACTTTTACAGTAACATATATTACAATATTTGTACAATTTACATAATTCATGAAACTGGACTATTACGCATGCAAATAAAATACAATTTATCCTTTAAAAATATATATTTTATTATATAAGAAAAAGGTGATTTTTTATAACTGAGTCACTGAACCCGTCTTAATCTAATTAGACGCAAATACCTTACGTTCTCAGGAAATGCCTTTAGAAGTGAAGGAGGTAAGGAATAAGCAACCAATGTAAGTAATTGCGATCATTTAATTCTAAGTATATATTAAGATTTGTTTAATATATAATTTAAAATATACTAAAATTGAATTCTACTAATATTATAAATGTGAAAATTTGTGAGAATGGAATGAGATTGCTCTTTCACTATAAAACTAACGATCGGATTTAAATGAATCTTTACAGAAATATAGCTCATACATCAGAATAACATAAAATTTGCAATATATAAACATTTTAATGTCTATCAACACGCCATGCGGGCGATGCCTCCAGCAGAAGCTAGTACTAAATAACATGAACTAATATTTTTATAATCATGAAATATGGCTTATAAATATAAAAAAAATAAGTTTTGTTAGTATTATATGAAAACTTAATATCACCGTTATGAATAGCAGAAGCTACAAAAGCCTTCATTTTGAGTGTGATATGAGGGTAAGGTATAAATAAGGTATTTACTAAGAAAGTTTATATTCGAAGAGAAATAAACATATTTCTCTTTCAAGATATCTTAAATTTTAGATTATAATAAAACTTTTCTCAACATTAAAAAAAATATGATAAAAACAAAGTGAACATAGCATCCAACATTGTTTCAATATTTTAATTTACATATAAAAAAATGGATGTATAACAATTAATTCAAATTGTTTCGACACTACAATAAGTGTTAAGAAAACACCAAAAAGAATTTCTCCCTGTGAGGGGACGGGGCTACAATACAATTCCCCTCCGCCGCTGGGTAGCGTCCCGTAAGAGGCAAAGGGTAACCCAGTGACCTAATCTAATGGTAGGAGATTCATTCTCCGACTGGCTCGCGATTTTTGATTGACTGGCTCATGTCAAAGAAGAACCACCAAATATCTAATGATGTGTTCCGGTTTGATGACATGTAAGCAAGGTTCTCCCTATTCCCACCAATCCTTTCCCCAGAATGTGGTGGTCCTATGGTGCCTATGGCGGGTCGTGGACACTACTTCTCTGGTGTAGTAAATGTCTATGGGCGAAGGTAACCACTTACTATCAGATGGACCTTCTGCTCGTTTGCCTCCTTTGTTCAATAAAAAAAAAAAGAACCAAATGTTTAATTACTCCATTTTATCTGAAGATATATCATGTTGAACTTTGTAATTTAAGCAAATAAATGACTACTCGCTTGAGTTATATTCAATTTAAAAAGTAATAGGTTCAGTAAATACCTTTTTTCAGGAGAATAGCCACAAAAAATCCTATTATACACTACATGGGCCCATTTATTAGCCCACCTGCGTCATCAATTTTACCTTTATTCAGTAACTAAAGTTATATAGATATTAAAGATACTTTAATTTGGGAATGGCAAATGATAAGTGTGCATAAATTAATATGAAAATTGTTCTTTGGTTGGAAATTCAAAAATAAAATTAATTTTACCTTCCATTATGTTTATCACAAAACTCAAATTTTATATAAATACGTATTTTTTTAATTAATACTATTATGATTATATAATTTACTAATTTTCTTATATTAATGTTCTATTTAATTTTCCAAGAGAGACACACTATTATGAGGTCCATTTCGCATTTTTCACCGTGTTTACAATATATACTTTTTAGATAAACAATCATAATCATTTGTATTAACGCCTGTCGTGGCGCAGAGGCACAAGCGTGCGACTATAAACGCGACAGGTTGTGGGTTCGATTTCCACTCCAAGAAATGGAATTTTCCATTTCCTGGGTTTGGTAAAAAGGCAAAGAGCAGCGTTGAGTTTCGCCTCTCAGCACGCAATACCTTAATTCAGCGGAAAGTGGGGAACGGAGTGTCATTAACATTAGGTTCCCTCTGCCTCCCCTGCTATATGCAAGATACAGCGTGAAGCTATTTATGTATGTATATGTACATTTGTATTAGTATTTCATTTGTATTATTAATATAGTGACAAAATATTTAGTTGTGCTATGTTATTTGCGGTTTTTGATATGCTTTTATTAATCGTATCATACTTATTAATGGAAGAAAATTTACTAATGTTAGCGTTACAAAATTTTCATTGATTCACTTCATGACATCCGACTTGCTTAAAAATTTGAACACTTGTACCGGATCAGGGATACCAATAAAAACTATATAAAGTTTGTACCTTTTTTTTTAATTGTTTTTTAATATTATGCGTTTATGTTATTTTAGCGTTATATTTGAATTAAATAAAAAATAAATAAACCTTTAAATAAAAAATAAAAGTTTATTATTATATTGTTTCATTTACTTTGATAGTGCCTCCATTTCAGCGTACGGATAACTGTTCATATTATAATGAAATATAATGAATTTCGGTAACAATGCCAAATTTAGTAACGACGTCTTATTTTATACAAAGGACTTGTAAAGTAACTTGTCTATATTACGTTTATTAAGTACAATACTTAACAAATATATGAAGAAACAACAATTATAAGCGTTATAAATCATTAGAAAATTCAAATATATAACTATAAATTGTTAGTAAGTTGCACTTAATCTCTTTATATTTTTTAAATAAACTGAATACAAAATTATTTTACATATTTATAGCTCGAATAGTCTTAAGAGAAATATTACGAATAACTCAAAAACTATTTGACAAACCCTAACTAAATTTAAGTGGAACCACATCAGAAGCACTAGCGATAATATAAAAAAAATCATCAAAATTGGTTCACCAAAAAAAAGTTATGCGGTAACACACATAAAAATACAGTCAAATTAAGAACCTCTTCTTTTTTTTCCCAGTCAGTTAAAAAATAAACAATTACATTTCAACTCAGCGAAGCAAAATTACGTGTGGTGGTATTTTATTATTATTTTGTACCTTTTTAAAAATTTTTGGGTTCAAAAGGGCCCGATGTTTCGGAAGGCTTGCGTGGGACACAGATCCAACACATACAGGCTTTTTATTATATAAATATATTTTAATGTAATGCATCATCAGCATTTACCTCTACCCACAGGCAATTGTTCAGAGGTCACCAGTAAATGCGTATGGAACATTTTATAAAAATATAGATTATATTATTAAGCTCGTTTAAAGAATTTTGAAGGAATATGACTAAATATAATACGCGCTTAACAATTTGAATATAAAATATTACAAAACTAATAAATAGATGAACATTTAGATGTTTTTATTTGTAATTTCAAATATTTTGATAAATTAAATAAAAATAGAATTTCAAAACTTAATATATATATATACAGGGTGTGAGGACTCGCCTTACGTTAAATGAAAACACCGTTTTGAGTACTCCTTGTAAACACGATACGATTATAAAATAAGAGTTTTTACTAAAAATGAAAAAGTGTTTTTTTCGAACAAAATAAATAATAAAATATTCGTTACAAAATCAAACGCCATTTGTTACGTATGACGCAATAGGACACTAACCTGTCAGAGCGGCAACGTCGCACGCCATCTCATTGAAGAAATCGAGTGTTGGGTGAGGGCGATAACGGGTGAACAGATGTTAACACTACGCACCATTGTCTTTAATTTTACACAAACTCACATTTATTATTCTAACTAATAACTAATTAAAATTACAATTTCAAAAGCCACTGATAGTTCTCGTGGCGAAGTACGATGTTGACGTGGGGCTACGGTTTGATCTTCGCGTACTCGTTCTACCGCCATTACAAATGTACGACCATAAGAATGGCATCTACAAGTAGAACCATACCTTTCTCGATATGTCCGTATTGCGAGAGTTCCATTTTAATGATATTCTCCATAAATCAAAACCTTATCAGTGTATTTCGCAGAAGTTTTGCATGACGAAAATAAATTAAATACTAACATAAAACAACGACAATAATAAAAGAAATGAAATAATTTGAAAAAGTCACAGGACGAACGACGCGTAAGTAGTAAGTAACTACTTCAGTTACTAAGCGATGTACGCAGCGCGGTGCACGACTGACGACACTAAGAACTAACCCAAAGTTCCGAATATTGGCATTTCTCTTTCCGCTAAGTATAAATAAGCAAAACACAAACATTTATTACACTTTGATTACTAATTTTGATTAATTAAGAAATTTTAAAATGTTTTATGACTTGATCTAAAAGTCTAAATTATATTTTTCGTTCAAGAATTAATCTTTATTCAATGTAAAAAATATTTGTTATGACTATGCTATTCCTTTTTTTCACGGTCAAGGTTATTGTTAATATGCTATTCCCTTCTTTCATTATGCCATTTCATTCTGTCATGGTCAAGGTCATTCTAAATTGATTTTTTTCGAAAATGATAACATAGCTTAAAAATATCAGCTATCTCAATTTTATTTGTAAATGTATTTATGGGTTTGTAATTCCATTATTTATTTATAAGCGCAATTGAGAATTCGATGTATCTGTAAGAAAGCCATTACATGAAAATTAACAGCAAGCTAAATCGACTTTAAATGGATATTCTTCTAGTATATTACTAGATAATACGTCATCAGTGCGTAATACAGAACGGTTAAAAATCGGGAATAAGAAGAATAAGATGAACAGAAGAAGAAGTTTTAAGTAATGTACGGGATTCTGAGGTGGACCTAGTGTAACATATGGTGCCTGTTACGTACTGCTATTTAACAGTTGACGTTTAAGAACATATTGCAGCAATTTCATTTCCGTAACGCTATCGCTGCGCAGTTGAAATATATCTGACCGCAATGTAGAGTCGAAATCTCGCTAGGGGAAACATTTACTTCCATGAATTTCATGAAGATAAATATAGAAGTCATCATGGTGTAGTAGGACCGTGAACTTGAAAGGTATGGTTGGATTATTACTCTGGAAAATATTTTTATTTAAATTATTTACATTTCCTTCTCGGATAAAACAAAGCATGATCTGGTATTCGTAACTCAACGAAATTGAGAGGAAAATGGAATGTTTTAACATAAGATTTTCTTTGTATATCCCTACTTTATCTAGGAAAAAGTGTTAAACTGTTTTTTATTACAAAGATGTCTACTCCAACCAGATGCTCCTGCCGGAGATAAAGTAATTACTTTCGCACTACTTCCCGTAGGTTTCATCAACCATTTAGTTTACAGATGCGTTGGAATAGAAAAATGATAACTAACTTTATATTCACTTCACAGAGTTATTCTTGAACCAAAATAACTTATATTTATTTTCTTCTACAATGTCATATGAAGTATTATATAAATAACATATATGCTTTCCTAATGTTAGTATCCTTTTTAATTTTTCACAAAGTGAATAGTAAATAGGCTTAGAACCTTCTAAGAATTTAACTGGAAGTAAGAATTTAGTCGGTCACATTTAGGCATGAGCTTGTTATACATTTCATGGAATTAAATTTTAAATTCTCCATAGATCTCTAAGCTATATTATTGGTATCTCTACATTAATATGTGAAAAATTCTTAGTAATGTTGATAAAAGTCATAATAAAAGTCTATAATATTAGGTCTTATTTTCCACTAAATAAGTATCTAATAATATCAATTAAAATATCTTAAACATTACAAAATATAATAAATGTCAAAGTGCTTCGAGAACATTGATGACAGCGATTATGAGGTATGCTTAGATTGCAGCGATAGCCACGATTCACTGTAAATGGAAGATCCAATAGCGTTATTGCGTAGAGAGAGCACTAAACAGTAAAAATATTACGAATAACTTAAAAACCGTTCGTCAGACCTTAAATAAGCTTAAATGGGATCACATTAGAATTATTAGGTGTCATACAAAAAAAGAATAATCAAAATTGGTTTACCCAGTAAAAAGTTATATGGTAACACACAAAAAATATCACTTAGAACCTCCTTCTTTTTTAAAATTGGTTCAAAATCTATGCTTATTATAAAAAGGCGTGTCGAGGCTCCAATCTACGTGACCATAAATTACTGTTTGCTTAATTTGGTTTTGATTTGTATATTTTTCATAATTATTTTCATTAAAGTGGGGAACTTCTTAACACTACATTCTCAGGTCCTCTCTGCCTACCCTACTATATGCAGGATACAGTGTGAAGCTATAAAAAAAATATTAAATCACTACTTTTATATTACTAGTAAAAACGCATAAGAGAGAACAACATTTTTTTTTCAGTTTTCAAATTAATTTTGTTGAAAACAATCTATATATCAAGTGGCTTTATATATTTGCAGCTCCGAATGCAGGTTAAGGCTACTAGAAAATAAAATAATAAAAATGTTAGGCATAGAAAATTCATTATAAAAACTCGTCTAAATTTTTCTAAATCTAGGTTATACAAGAAAATTTAATTATTGTTTTATTAAGAAGCAAAGAGAAAAAAAATATGGTAAATCACCGACGAAAAAATCTTTTTAATATTATTTTATTATTTTGGGAGACGGAAATGTTAAAAGTGAACGGAGTGTCTTAACACTATGTTCTAAACTCTGATTCCCTCTGCCAACCCTGCTACATGCGGGATACAGCGTGAAGTTAAAAAAAAAAACAATTCCGCCTCTTCATCTGTTGGAGTCGTAAAATCATATTTTTATGTCCTTCACTCTATGATTTATATTGACAAAAGATTTATGACAAGACAGGCAGTAGTCTGCTACCATATAAATGTAAATTTTATTCTATGTAAGTTTATGACTAGTGCTTGGTAACAATATAAAAATAAAAAAAAGCAGCAACTACGTTTTCCTACGTTATCCGGCATAATAGGGTAGCATAAAATGGAGTAACACAACACCGCGTTTTATCTTAGCAAAGCGAAAAATTTAAAATCATTTAAAAATAACCTTTCCCCAAAGAGGGAATCGAACCCACAGCCAATCACGTTTACAATCAGACGTTGCCTCACTGCGCCACGATGATCTCTAATAATATTTTTTTCATATTATATACTATAGTGTAGAAGTTGAGATATTATGATCTCAATTTCTATTATAGTATAGAATTTCATCTCTAAATTCCAAGACTTATAAATAATACGTTTGTTATAAATATTAAAGCAAGTATTACGCTAGCAGTGACAGAATAAAAGATCACAAACGCTTCCCTAACTACAAAGCTTTGAAGATCGTGTCATGTAAAAGGCTTGTCTGCTAAAGAAATTTTAAATTAATAACAATAACTAATTAAAATAATGTTAGTTTGAATAAATTTTTATATATTATTAAGAAAATCTAATTAAAATTGAAAAAAAATAATATATAAAATATTGTATAATGATCTTTGATTTTCTCGCTATTTTAACCGGATTTATCACGTATATTTTAGTATTCGGATAACATAACATATAATATTTGGAAACCCGACGAATCGAACACTTTACCACCTATAAAAAATTATTACACGGCGTGGCGTTGAGTTCCGCACTTAACACGCAATGTCGGGAATTAGGGCCATAAGGAATAAAGCGTGAAGTTAATTTTTTTAAGGAATACATATACTTTAACTACTATTCATGAACTTATTCTTGAACAAATAAGCGTGTATATAAGTAATTGGTCACTATAAACCAAAAATTAAATAACAATATATGTATAGTATAGACTATAAGGGTACAATACGCCTTAACAAGATTCATAATGAAGTATTATTAAACGGTAACTTGACATTGATAATTTTGGACACAAATTCTAATTTTACCCACTGTAATAAGTTATTAATGAATAACTTAGATCTATATGAGACTACCGTATTTCTGGAAACGATTAAATTTATGACAAAATATAATATTATTCATACTCATTCAGCACGGATCGCTTCAAGTCGGCGTAAAATTGGAGTGGGGAGTGGAATTTTTAACAGAACTGAGTGTCTTGACACTAGGTTCTTAGGTTCCCTCCCTAAACAAAAGGAAAATATTAATATGATGCAGAATAATATAGTGAAGCATTGGACTAATTATGATCGTGGTACTCAAAAAATTAAAAAAAAATAATTTCTCTGGGTACGTTACTGATTAGACAAAGCGCACTGTTGGCTTCTACTCTCCAAAATTTTTAAAATGGTTAGAAATTTATGAGCAGAAGGCTATATCTGCTATGTTTTTTTATTGATACTGTATGGAATGGAGTGGAATATCCCTTATAAAATAAATAAATATGAATGTAACATTTATAATAAATTATTTTATCATTAGTAACCAGGTAAAAGTTTATAAAATTTTATAACTTTTACCTTCACCTGTGTTAAATGATATTTTGGTCCATCAACTTTTAGGCCGTGAAACGCCAACGGCTGAAATTTTCATTAGGCTTATAATAATATTCATTTAGAACAATGTTTAAACAGATGGGCATTGTTTAAATGAGAAGAATGAAACAATACTTATTTTTGGATTATCAATATAATAATGTATTATTTATCTATATAATTATTGCATAAAGTGGGGGACGGAATTGTTGAAAGAGAACGGAGTGTCTTGACACTAGGTTCTCAGGTTCCCTCTGCCTACCCCCTGCCTATATGCGGGATACAGCGTGAAGTTTATAATTATTGCAAATTGTGGCGCAGTGGGACAACGTGACTGTAAACACGGTTGGTTATGGATTGGATTCCTACTTAGGGGAATCATTTTATTTAAATTATTCTCATTGTTTCCTTCTGTTCATCATCTGTCCTAAAAAAAAATAAAAGAAAGAAGTTTTTTAGCTGCATTTAAATACATATAAGACCTGTAAATTATTATTTTTAAAAAGAAAGATAATGGTCAACTAGCATACTTTCCGTTTTGTATAGATAAAAGACAGCAGTTATTAAATTAGAAAAAGAATAATTTCAAGTAATTTAAAATATGTAAATACAATATTATAATTACTTAATTTAAAACTGCATTTATTTTTCTTTTTGTTATCTAAATACAAGACATCACAGTTCCTTTGTAAGCTTACCAATTTTTTATATGTATATTTGCTTACATACATACGAATACTATAATGACAGACATTTGGGATGTGATATAGTACTCGAGAGAAATATCTAGTGTTCAAGTGTTTTTCGAGCATGCCCTTGTCCTCTTTAAGTATATACTATTTGTAGAGGTTGACTTGTATTTTCGACCTTTTAATTTTTCACGTTTTTATTGTTAGAATGACTACAAAATATATAAACTTGAGATCCAAGAGTGAAAATTTTTGAAATAAATTGTTTTACCGATATTTTCGAATAATTTCGCATATTACTATCATAGTGTATCCGTTACTGTTCAGCTACGTAAAAAGAGAAACAAAAATAACAATGACAAGACAAGTGATAAGAATTTCTAGGTCTTTTTGATATCATACGTGCTGACGTGCAGAAGCTGTTCTGCACCGGAATTAAAAAACCATTTTAGTCGCTAGTCCAAAAATTACGTTTGACGCAATAATTTAATAATTGTTAAAATTATTTATTTTTATAGTTAAGCCATTGAAATTAAATTGTAATGATTATTTTAATAAAGTATTTCATTCCAAATTCTTTCAATATCAAGAATTACGCCATGATATACTCGTATATAATATCAAATAGAAGCATATTATAAACGTACTAAGTTTTCGTGAATAGAATGTTTTGACAGTATCGGTTTAGTAAACATGCTTGCATTCTTTGCTGTTTTCATTTAATTTCCCTTCTTTAGTTTTATAATAGCTATAAAAAAATAGTTTTTTAATCTTAAAAAATATTATACTGGCTTGCATAATAACTTTTACATAACATAACTTAATGCAATACATTTATATAACTTTGTAATAAAGTAAATAATGCTAAATCATAAAAGCAACTTCACGATTCTACCTAACCCGTAATGGGATATCCCATAACGGGTTAGGTAGAATCGCAAAAGGGTTTCCTCACTAAAACAAAAAAAAAGGGGGTAGTTAGAATGAACCTAGCTTCAAGACACTCCGTTCGCCGTTTCCCGCCCAAAGTCGACACAATACGTTTTAAGTAGCGAAATTTAACGCCGCGCTTTCTCTTACCAGAGTATACAAATGAACTTAAATATAATTTTAATTTTCAATTCTCGTAGTCGAACCCACAACCAATCGCGTTTACAACTGACCCACTGCGCTGCGATGGCTTAGTATGATTTAGTATAACTAAATCATAATTCATGTTTATTATTACATGGGAATCGCGTCATATTGGCTAAAAAAAGGGTGAAATATATTAGTAACTATTTTTATTCAGAAAAGAATTTTATAGAGAAGAAATGAAGAAGAAGAAAAAATATATATTTCTCAATTAGATATCAAAGTAAGTGAGCACTTAGTCTCTTCACTTTATTTCGAGCCCTCATCGTAAAGTAAAATGTTTAGTACAAGTTTAAAAGGGTAACCCGCATCTCGTAGGCCAAATTATTACATTCGTACTTACTTGGAAGAAAACTCAAGGTAGATGTTTTATAAAGTTGTACACACAACACATGTTATTAAAATAAGAAATACAAAAAATAACGCCTGTCGTGGCGCAGAGGTACAAGCGTGAAGCTGTAAACGCGACAGGTTGTGGGTTTGATTCCCACTTCAGGAAATGGAAGTTTTCATTTCCTGGGTTTGGTAAAAGGCAAAGCGCGGCGTTGAGTTCCGCCAGTCAGCACGCAATGCCTCAATTCGGCGGAAAGCGGGGAACGGAGTGTCTTGACACTAGGTTCCCTCTGCCTTTTTTTTATGGAAGGGACAAGCGATCGTTCGGGTCACCTGATGGTAAATGATCCCCGCCGCCCACGGCCCCGTGTAACACCAGAGGAGGTACAGGGGCGTTGTCGGCCTTTGAAGTGGGAGTAGGCGTGCATTTTGAAGGTACCCATTTCGTATCGACCTGGAAACGCTACCGCAGGTAGACCATTCCACAGTTCAGTAGCACGTAGAAGGAAATTCCTACGAAACCGCACAGCACTGGAATGCCGTATATCCAGATGGTGTGGATGATATTTATGTGCCTACCCTACTATATGCGGGATGCAGCGTGAAGCTATGTACGTATGTACAAAAAATCTTTGCATTTTTTTATTTATTTTCTTTAATTTTTTATAATATGAACATACTGTTACAAATGTTGTTAATGCAACAAGGTACTATTTATTGCTTTTGCAATAAATAATACCTTGTTGCATAAACAATGTATAAACACACTCCGCATAATTATTAAATTGGTTAGTAAACTATTTTGTTGAAATATCAACAAAATTCTAACTGTCATGACTCAACTTAGGAAATTAACAATTGCAAGTAATGTGAAATTTATGTAAGAACAGAACGTTTATTTTATTTTAAATGCTTTTAATTATAAACTGTATATATTTATATTCTTATTTTATTCTTTTATTGTGATATTTTATGGCGTACAATAAAATAATTAAATAAATAGAGTAAATATTTGTTTACTGTCCAAGATTATAATTTCTTTGCACATCCTTTAATCCCCTAAAATAAATTCAAAATACGGAAATATGGCGCTAAATACATAACGCCATCTATTGGAAATTTGTAAAGCCGTTTTGGTTTTAAGCTTACGAAATAGATGGCTTTATATAACACTAAAAGCCAAATACTATTATTTTTCCCAAAATATAATAGTATTTGGCTTTTAAAGTGACATATAAATAATAGTTTAAAAAGGAAAAAAAACATATTTTAAATACTTTAAATTATTTATAAGGCAGTTTTAATATCTGTAACATACGAAGTTATTATTCTATACAAAAGTCTAAGGACTTTACAACAATTATTAATAAATGACAGTTTCACAGTTTTCAGGGTTTGAAGTAATGTGAATACCTCTTTATACTGCCATATAAAGCTTTTCGCAATCTCTGGAAGAATAGCAAAAACATTTTGCTATATATCATTTATATTTCTCAAAAAGTTGCCAATTTTCAACGAAATATGCATGCATGCATGCATGCGTGTGGATAATAGATGGTACTTGTTGTTAAAATACAGGAGTTTTGTAACTAAACTACTTTTGTAACTAAATTGAGGCATTGCGTGTTGTATTGCGGAAATCAACGCCGCAGTTTGCCTTGTTGCCAAACCTAGAAAATTATAATAATAAACTTACAATTCCTGGCGTGGGAATCGAACCCACAACCTGTCGCGTTTACCGTCGCACGCTTGTGCCTCTGCGCTACGACAGGCGTTTTACAATGTTCTCCTCTGGCAGTCGGGTAATTAGTCATTAGTTTTCTGTTCCGACGCATCTGCAAACTATGTTTGATGAATCTACGGGAAGTAGTACGAAAGTAATTACTTTATCTCGGGCAGGATCATCTGGATGGAGTAGACATCCTTGTAATAAAAAACAGTTTAACACTTTTTCCTAGATATAGTAGGGATATTCAAAAAAACCTTATGTTACTTTTTTCTTTTTTTTTTTTTTTAACTTCACGCTGTATCCCGCATATAGCAGGGTAGGCAGAGGGAACCTGAGGACCTAGTGTTAAGTTACTCAGTTCTCTTTTAACAATTCCATTCTCCACTTTCCGCCAGACTGAGGCATTGCGTGTTGAGTGGCGGAACTTAACGCCGCGTTTTGCCTTGTTACCAATCCCAGAAAATGAAAAATTCCATTTCCTGAAGTGGGAATCGAACCCACAATCTGTCGCTTTACAGTCGCACACTTGTGCCTCTGCACCACGACAGGCGTTATTTAACATTCCATTTTCCTCTCAATTTCGTTGAGTTGGATTCCAGATTATGCTTTGTTTTATCCGAAGAGGGAAACGTAAATAATTTAAATAAAAATATTTTCCCGAGTAATAATCCATCCAAATCTTTCAAGTGCTTTCTACGCCATGATGACTTCTATATTTATTTATCTTCATGAAATTTATGGAAGTAAATGTTTCCCCTAGCGAGATTTCGACTTTACATTGCGGTCAGATATTCTTTGAAAAAGTGTAATACTATAACTCATATTTTTATACAGTGTTCCATACTTCCTACACATTCATTGGTGACCTCTGAACAATCGTCTCAGAAATAAATGCTGTTGTACTAATGTGTTACATTAAAATATATTTATATTACTAGCTTTACGCCCGCGGCTTCGCCCGCGTGGAATTCAGTTATATCGCGCGACATGGTAAGGAGTAGCCTATAGTCTTTCCGAAGGTCTAGACTATTTGTCAAAATTGGTTAAGTGGTTTAGGTGTGAAAGTTGTAAACTGTTGAACAATCTTACATGATTTTATGTTTGATAATAAGGAACTTCCATACAAACTTTCATCCCCTATTTCAACCCCTTTTATAATTTTTTTTACGCAATAAAATGTATTCTATGTCCTTTTCCAAGTTCAGTTCTATCTTCGTATGGAAATTTATTAAAATCGGTTTAGTGGTTTAGGCATGAAAATGTATCAGACAGACAGATAGACAGAGTTACTTTCGCATTTATAATATTTTGACACCTACGGTAGGCCTCGTTGTCTTCGTCCCCCATAAAATAAACTTGTAAAAATTTATGCTCTTCATTACTCGCTGGAAGCAGAAAACCAATCCTGTGGTAGATTTGTCCTTGTGTAGTGAAAGTAGGTGAAAATCCAGGCATTCCAACTTCACTGTCAACACCAAATGAAGTCATTCTAAAGCACGAATTGTATTTTCTTATTTTGTTTAAAAAGCGGCGTGATTCGTCGCAGTCATACAAAAGCAGAGTTTTAAGTGGTTCTTCTGGCACACCAAGTGATGGAAGCGAGATTTTTCCTCCAGAACAACACATACCAGGAGTTTCTACTTTCCATTTTAGTGCTTCGCAATATCTACATTTTTGATCCATTTTCCTAATTATAACTAATCGGTGGTTGACGTAGTCAATCAGTGGATCATAATCAAACGCGGAATCGTAAAACGCCTCCCACGTGCTTCGCGTAAGTGCGCGTCTTCTTTCTGCTTGACGTTCAACATTAATGTCTCGTCGCCTTTGTGACTCTTTGTGAGTCTCTGTAGTTATGCGTGACGCTCAGCATCGGAAAGTTGCCGGGCCTAAGTCTGCTCTAAAGTTTCAGTGGCTCTAAGAGACGCGTGACGCTCGGCGTCTAAAAATTGCCGAGTCTGAGTCTGCTCTAATGTTTCGGTTGCCCTAAGAAACGCGTGACGTTCGAGATCTAACAGTTGCCGGGTCTGAGTCTTTTCTAAAGTCTCAGTAGCTCTAAGAGATCTGTGACGCTCGGCATCTAAATGTTGCCGGGTCTGAGTTTGCTCTAAGGTCTCGGTGGCTGTAAGAGATGCGTGGCGCTCCGCATCTAAAATTTGCCGAGTCTGAGTTTGTTCTAAGGTCTCGGTGGCTCTATAACATGCGTGACGCTCCGCATCTAAAATTTGACGTACCTGAGCTTGTTCTAGAGTTTCGGACGCTCTAAGAGATGCATGTCGCTCGGCGTCTAAATGCTGTCGGGCTTGAGTCCGTTCTACGGTTTCGGTAGCCCTTGCAGCTGCGTAACGTTTGGCGTCTAAAATCTGCCTTGCTTGAGTTCTAGCTACTTTCGCGGCTCGAGCTCTTGAAGAGTGTAACGTTTTCCACCTCTCATTTTTTTTCTATAACTAAATAATATTAGTAAATAGGCTCATGATACGTCTCGCGGTTAAGATCCATTATTGTTATATTCGTAAGTAACTCAAGTTCTTTTAGAGATTCAGAGGTAACAGTGCCAGAAAAGGTATGGTTAGTAATAATTATTAAGTATCATAAACATAGACGTTTCCGTTGAAATCAGTCTCAGCCAAAGTCTCAGTCGAAGACAAGCCGTGAGCGCGTCCTATCAATTCCTCAATTATAACTATAAAATCAAGTCATAAAAGAGAACCGAAAGCAGAGTGGCACCGCCCCGCCACTTTGCCGTGAATTCCTACCTGACTGATTGAACTTTGCAACAACCACGCAGTCTTATGAACCCTCCGGGACACAACGGATCTGTTAACGTATATGATACTTACGATGCCTCAACAAATGATCAATTATTAGTTATCTGTTATTTTTGAATATTATTAATATCGTATATGATCTTTCTTAAGACTAGTATTTCGCTCATTTAATTTGTGTTTGAACTTTCTTATAACTAGAGTTACGCTCATATAGATTGTTTTTGATCTTTCGTAGGTTCTACACTTATTTCTAATATATGTTAGAGTTGTAATTCTTTATAACCATTGATTTGTGAGATCAATGTAAGTGTCGTTGTTTCGCATTTCAGTTCAGATATTTCTTAAAAGTACTGTTACGCTTATATATATTATGTGAGGTGGTTCTCATATTCATAGTTTCGCTTATTTGTATCTTATAACGTTTGTTATTCGTAACGTAGATCGGCTTGTGAGACCAACCTAGCCGTCGATACGCAGTTATATATATTATAGTTAGATATCAGTTCGGATCTTTCTTATAATTAACGTTACGCTTATTTCTATCTTATAACGTTTGTTATTCGTGATGTAGATTGATTTGTGAGATCAATCTAAGCCGTATGATACGCCTATCAGTTCGAACGCGCAACCGCTAGGCGGCCGATTATGTTATAAAACCGCACGGCACGCACCCAGCAGTCGCTTGTCAAAACTGACCGTGCACTCTACTATGAATATAGCGCTAGACAGACAAACAGGCGGACACTACTACATACACCAGTACTCCGGGACATATTAGCATCGCACTCCCCGTCGGAGGACACTAGTACATACACCGGGGCCAGGACATAAAATGGCACCACACACCCATCGAACTCTAAGAGAGTAAAGACAGGTGGACACTATTACATACACCGGCACTGGGACATAAAATAGCACCACACACCCGTTCATCACGCATCCAAGCACAGAACAATAGTAGAACGCTGTTATAAGATTTAAGTTTAATTGTGTAACCAGTTATATCAACGTCATCCGCCGTACAAGTTTCGCTTACACTACCGCAAAACAGCTTTAGACACGATACAACCAACGTCCCCCATGTACATGTTATTTGTCTCCTTTAATTTCATTATTATAACGGTCATACCAACTTCAACTCATTATATGTATCGCCTCCATACATATTATTTGCGTTATTCACTTTCTAATATTATTTCTCTCCACGTCTCTTTCATTCATAGTGTGCATCGCTTCCATACACAATATTTGCATTTTCGAATTTCATTATTATTATTTGTCAAAGCTCACTTCCACCACTCTTTACATGTATCGCTCCAATACATGTTATTTTCCATATCGAATTTCATTCGTATGAGATCGTGCCAATATACTCCTCCACCATGTCATTTATTATATTTATTTCAAATGCGTTTCGAGTCTTACAGCTCAAATATATTCGTACATTTGTAAGTGCCGTGCCACTACAACATGTCAATATTCTCCACACAATGACTTTTGCCATATCCAACCCATCGTCATCGGTTATCAGTAGCCCATAGAGCTTACCGAACCCCGACTATCTTATGTCACAACGTTATACGGAAGTTCTCTGCTATACAAGTATCGCTAACGCAATACAAGACACTTTCCGACACAGTTTAACTAACTAATACTACTATAGCGGTTCACCTAACCCAAACGCATTCGGGTCCAGTGATGCAAATCAATATTAGGTCGCGTCACCGACATCGGTTATCAGTAGCCCATAGAGCTTACCGAATCCCGACAGTCGCATATCACACGTTATACGGAAGTTCTCTGTTATACAAGTATCGTTAACGCAATACAAGACAACCTTCCGACACAGTATAACTAACCAACACTACTATAGGCGGTTCACCTCACTTCAACTCATTATAAGTAGCGAGCCTTCTATATATTATTTTCCATATCCACTTCAAATACGGTACGGGTCCGCAGACCCGACCTATCGCATGCCATGCTACTTCATTATTATATTTCATATTCAAATACGGTTCGAGTCCGCAGACTCAACCACACACCCACAGTGCTGCCTCCCTATATATGCCGCGCAACTGTTATGACAATCCGGACGTCGTACAACATAATATTTTTTTTTCCTTAAATCCGATATATAATCCTATATACATAATCGGCCCCTACGCTTCCATCGTTTCCAATTTATTTTATTTCTAAATAAATCCTACCATTTTGACGGTTTACGCTCCTGACAATACACGAACGCCTCCCGCTCTCAGCATACTAGTCGAACTTTATCTATTTAAAATATGAGACTAATTTAATCGTGTTAATTTTTATTATAATGTTTAAATAAATTGATATTCATTTAAATATAAAAGTACTGATCGTTACAAGAGCTACGCCTTAAATCTGATTTACGCTGGCATATCGGAAGAACATAAATAACACAAAATATATAGATGTTGAACAAAATCAAATTACTTATTCCTATTTAAAAATTTGACAATAAATAATTTGTCTATAAATTTTAGAAACAAATGACTGTAATTGTCTGAAAATATTTTTTGAGAAACATTCAACAAATCTATAGAATAATACAATGGCCAAGTAATTATACGAATAAAAAAAAATGCTTAAGGAATCGGGTTGCATTAATATAGTTACATTAAAAAAACTTAACTATGTAATTTAGAGAAATAAAGAGAACCTTCGCTAATAACTACTTTTGTCAACAAAGTAAGTTGAAAAGAGAAATAAATTACTAATTATTTAAATTGATAGCATCGATCAAAACTGAACTTAATTAGTTCCAAAGCTTTTCCAATAGGAAACAAAAATGAGGTAAAATAGAGTACTCATGATATTGAATTAATAAGAAAAAAATGTGACCTTTCCACTATGTTACTAACACCTAACCTAAAACTATTAGTGTGGATTTTTAACTAATTTTGCTACTATGTGTATCACAACAAAGAAATTATCTTTGTGTGTTTTTCGATAAATTAACTATTTTTCCTACGAAAATTGTGCCACCCCCGTTAACTCCCATAGGGGTTGATTTTCAAAAAATCTAGTGTTATATTAGATATGTATCTCATAATTTGTATTGCAGAGCATTATTTCAGTGTCACGCAAAATATTTCAATAGAATTAAATTTCCCATACAAACTTAGCCACCACTTTTAACCCCCAATGGGGGTGAATTTCGAAAAACCCTGAAATACGTGTTTCATCATTTGTACCATTGCAAAGCAAAGCATTAATTCAAAGTTTCATGCAAATATTGTGCAATAAAAATATTTTTCTCATACAAACTTTTCCACCTCTTGTAACCCTTTTAAGGGGTTGAATTTCCAAAAAATAATATGCCTATGTCCTTTTCATGAATGCAAAACTATCTACATATCAAATTTCAGCAAAATCGGTTGGGTGGTTTAGGCGTGAAAAGGTAACAGACAGACAGTGATAAGCTTGTACAGTAACATATACATATTGTTAATGTAAATATTGAACGTTACACGCGTATTACAATCCATAAATGTTATTACTGTGCCGGAAGCCTCCAGAATGTTCGCTTTTACAATTATCTTTTTATTAAATTTTTAATCTCGTCAGTATTTCACGGCAAACATTGTTGTACTGGTTTTATTAAATTCAATGCTATTTTGACTTTGATATTTTTAAAGCTTTAAGTAAATTTAAACATTAAAAATATTTAGTCACATTTTTTTCCTTTTTATAATTTCTAAATAATGACTACTTTTATTTAAACGTATGAAAAATATTTATCTTGGGGAAGAGTGTAGTCAAATATACGTATTTATATATTTATCAATTAAGTATTCGCAAAATTTAACTCCCATTCCCGAAAAGGAAAAAGACTCGTAGTTAAAAGGCTCTAAAATTTTATTGATGCTTTGAAAACGACAACCACCGTAGCGTAGAAGTATAGCGTTGAACTAAAAAAATGATTATTGTGGTTATGGGGGTTTGATTACATTCAAATTATTCTCATTTCCCCCGCTCTGATAAGACCAAAGCCCGACGTTGTGTGCCACCACTGGTCATTCTATGTTTTGAGTTTCGGCAGAAAATGGAGAACGGAGTGTCTTGACAAACAGGTTCACTTTGCGTCTTTTTCTGCCTACTGTCTAAACACTCTAAAGTGAAATTGGCGAAATAACAAAATAGAGTAATGCTACTTTATACTAATGAAATTAATCTATAATACGAGTATGAAGCACTTCCTCGCTTAGGAAAAGTATTCTTATACTTTTCCTAACAGTTTTTACTTGTTCCATCTCCATACACACTATACATCTATTTTATACATAAGTGTCTTCACGAGTAAACGATAAATTTCACATATCGCTCTAACCTATACTCTTCCTATTTTATTATACGCTGCAGCGTAAGTACTGATAAACTCGTATTTCTATTGAACGTTTGAACGACTTGATAGTCAACGATGAAAGATAATTTCTGCTATTGTTATAGACAATTTAATAGATCTGTTTTACAATCAATCAATTCGGCGGAAAGTGGGGGACGGAATTGTTGAAAGAGAATGAAGTTTCTTAACACTAGGTTCTCTGATTCCCTCTGCCTACCCTGCTATATGCGGGATTCAGCGTGAAGCTATGTATGTATATAGAATGTATAATATAGTCAGTAAACATGTGTTATAAAGGAAAAGGTTAAATATCTTTTACAAAAGCTATGTAAATATTAGCCGGGTATCTCTTACATACGACACATGGGAGAGCAGCTTTATATGATTTTTTGTCAATATGACATTAAGCATTTGAAAAGCAAGTTGAATGATTTTTTTTTTATTTATTTAATATATAAATATCTATAAATAACAGTAAAATCAAAGTTACTTTTATTTACCCAATTATAATCAGCGCTTTGAAAAAATATATATTTAATTACTGGCAAACAAACTCGTGTGTTTCAAATTAAATATAATTACTACAAAAAATAATTTTCTTTTTAAAATGTATGTTTACTTTTTTAAGCTTCCTTTTGCTTTATAATCGTCATTATTTTAATCACACTGCTATAACCCAAAAAAATGAGATACCTACACGACACACGTTAAAAACGATTCTTAAATATTCAAAAAGATCAGGGCACACAATATTAAATGTAAATAATGATATACAAATAAATTTCGATTCGGCGGACAGTGGGAAACGGAATTGTTGAAATAGAATGGAGTGTCTTAACACTAGGTTCTCTGGTTCTTTCTGCCAACCCCGCTATATGCGGGATAACGCGTAAAGTTAATAAAAACAAATAAATTTACCTATTTAAAAACTTAAAGAAAATGTCGTTGAAAATAAACATTTTTATTTTGGAAAATCTTTAAACAAAAGTAAACTCCGAATATTAGAACGAAATCAATTAAAGTTTCAAAGAAATTCTCTCGAGGCTGCGTTCCCTTTGCATGAAATAAATTTAGAAATGAATGAAGATAATGCCAATTTAAATGAAGAATTGAGAATTCTAAAAATTCAAAGTGACACAATATATTGAAGATTTAAAGATTTTATTTCTATTCATTTTTTTTACGCGCTTGGCTTTATGCTTCTCCATATATATAACAGAGTAGATGAGGGAAATCAACGCAGCGCCTCATCTAGCTAAGCCGGCAAATATAAATATTTTAAACATAATCATTTTTACGAATAGACACATAAAAGTAATCATTAACAGAGGAACCGACTTTTTGTATTTAAAGCTTTTTGATAACCTTACAATTATGGCATGTTTATTTAGGATTATACGTATAAAATACGAAGCAGGCAGGCCACGTACCATACGATTTAATTGTAATAATTAATTTTCCTTATAATACTACCAAAGCTTAGCTATCACAGATCGATTTAATATAACTCAATTTCATACATCATTGTAATAATAATTATAATACTTTCCCCAAGTAGGGATTTGAACCCGCAAACTCGTTTACAATCAGACGCTCTCCTACTGATGCTATAATCATAAAAACAAATCATTTTTTAAAGATTTCTGTTAATGTTTCTAATATAATCTAAGCAAAAAATAAAATCTGAAACAGATTTTCTCTAAAATTAATATAATTAAAAAAGACAAAAGAAATTATGGAGCAACAAAACAATACCTGTCGATCATTATAGATACAAAAAAGGCCAATTTTTGGTACACAAAATATGTTTAGAAAAATATTATAAAATATCGACACTAATTTAATTTATGTATATTGTTTAATTATAATTTTACTTGCGTTAATATTCATTAAAAAATGTAATAAAATTCAGATTAATAAGTAATTTAAGCTCACAAAGCCACTGTTGTGATTAATCAACGACATAATTTCCATATTGTAATCAATATACAAATTTTTGGTTGTGTCTAATGAATAAATATTATGTTATTAATACGGTTCTTTGTCCAGTCTGAATTTGATTATTGATTATTTATAAATTAAAAAAAATACATGTTTTGAATATAGGGCCTTGGCATATGACAATATTTCATACTTTTAAAAGTCTAAGATGTGAAAATGACGAATTTATAAATATTTTTTTATAATGTTAAAGTTTAGAAAGTTCGATATTGATCTCAACGCACACCATCTCTAAAAAAAATGAAATTGGTACATTGACCGTTTCATTACTACTACTCAATGATACTATACGTGTAATCATCATTATATGATGTAAGTGTAATCAAGGAATTAATTTTAAGTATTTAATTCTGGGAGTATATAAATTGAACTGTATTGAGACAAACGCTGAAAATTTGTTAGCATTTTCTTAGATAAGTATATTTAAGAAAATGCTAACAATTTTTTTTAATATCAAGACAATATAAAAGCTTTTAAATGTATGTATATCTAAGTAAATACAGTATAAGTATAAACGTATTTATAATATATATGGTAATTAATAACCTAAAGGCGAACACGAAGTCATATGTGGACATTGACAAGTGACATTATTGTTTAAAAATGGCGGACTTGAATGCTGAGCTAAAAACGTACTTTTAGTCATTACATTTAAGTTTTGCAAAAGTCATACATTAGCATCTATCACATTGAAAGTCTGTCGGATATACTTTTTTTATTTTGAATTACTTCAAACAAAATACTACACAAGATCATACACAACATTGTATGTCATTATGCTCTTTGTAACTTAACAACAATTTAGTCGTTTTTCCATATTTATTATATAAATTAAATTTGATGCAAATATACAGTATAAAAAAACCTTACACGACAACTGTAAGTTCGATTCCTAGTTGAGTATACGAGTATAACGTTATTTTCCGGATCCGGTAAAAGATTTTGGATTCGGCCAATCAGCACAGAATGCCTCAATACTAGATTTTCTTTGTTTCAACCACGTAGTGCAAGAAATGCATAAAAATAAAATATAAAATGTTTACTCAATTGTTGATTTAAGTATTATTTACATATTAACATAGTAATCTGTAGCTTTTATTAGATAATTCATAAGTGTATGATAAGCTATCCTTGATATAGAACCTTATATATTGTTGTATCAATGTAACTAGAACTATAAACTAGATAAAAATTATCATAATCGATTACAAACAAAGTATTTGTGTAGAGCAGAGCCCTTGATCAATACCTTTATTGATGAAATAATTTATTTATTGCGTTAACAATAAGGCAACCTTTATGTGATAATCGAAATGAAGACTTATTTAAAACTTTGCTATATGTAGATTCTATGGCAAAAAGTTTTATGTGGTACATAAGTACTTGAAAAAATAACTAAGAGGTTGAAATCAAGAAGTGTTTTATCTTATATTAACTGTTAGAGTTTTTCTGAATATAGATTTATATGCAATATATAACACAACTGAAATCAATTACTATATTATGCTAAAATGAAAATCTTCAGTATATATGCATAGATCTATATGTATGTATGGTTTTAAAATATACAATTAAGAATACATTTGCTCACATGAGGCATACGCGCATAATAACAATGCGTTCCGAGCTTTAAAATGTATATAATTGCGATATATGGCACAAAGAAAAATTTACTTCAATAAATGAGAATATACAAATTAAATTTCCAAAGCAGAAATAATCCTACATGCAATCAAATTGGTTAAACTATACAAGCTTGAACTGTTTGTGGCTGGAGGTTGTTTGACAAAAACATCTGGCTTAAAACTTTGCTGTATCTCAGATTGTACCATGTCCAAATTGCTATTTAAAGTTGGACAATACTAATTAGCATTAAATATATCATAATCAATTTAAAAATAATTTCATATTTGCTTTATTTTTAACTGTGTTCTAAAAAAGGAGGAAATTCTCAATTCGATTGTATTCTTTGTGTGTTATCGCATAACTTTTTGGTGGGGTTCACCCACAGTTCAGTTGTGCGGTTTGGATAACTCATCTTAACATGATAGTAAAGGTCCCATTTAAATTAAGATAAGATCTGTCTTGTAGCATTTGTGTTATTCATAAAATATGAAATAATGTTTTGCATAAGATTAATCCATTATTTCCGTGGTTGTATAACGCTAAACGTAGTTTTTTTAATTCTTTTAGCAGGATAGGCCAAGAGAGTGTAATTTTGAGACACCTCGGGTTGAGTGACCGAACTCAAGGCCGCATTTTGTCTAAACAAAACGAGGAAATTGAAATAATTTACATATAATAATGGCGAGTGGGAATCGACCCAACAACCAACGCATCTAGCACAACTTACCCCACTGAACCACTGTGACCTTAAATTAAAGTCAAAATTAAAACAACTTATACATTTAAAAAATATTTAAATTAGGAATATAACAAAAACTCTAAAGTGGATTAAGTAATACAGTAAAGTATTACTTAATTCATAGTATTAATATTTCATAGTTTCCAACTTTTGTGTTAGTACATCTCTGCATACAAATTACGTCAATTATAAGTGACGCGACGACGTAAAATTGATTAAAACTCAGTTGTATTAATGCAGGTATAGTTCCTGAATACTTTTATATTATACTTACCCTTAGCAACGTGTACGAGTATTTCACTTTGTGCAAAAATAAATGTCAAATAAATGGTATTGCTATTCTATTCTTATAAAAATAAATATTCTTATAAGAGTATTTACATAATAATATTGTAAGTTTTTTTTTCAACTTTAAATGTGTCAAATATCATACTCCTCCATTCGTATAATTTTTGTAAAAAGGGGTCTAACATTTTTGCTTCATGTACTAAAATAATAATACTTTAATAGAAATACATGACTAAAGTAATAAATGACAGGTAGCATGATGGATTCTGTATTCGATCTAATATTGAAGTAAACACACTTATATAAGACTTCTCAAGTAACAATCGTTCTATGGGATTTATTTCAATGTATATTTCCACTGACGCGTTCACATTTATACCTTAAAGAGAAAATCGCGTCGATTTTTTTTAATATCTGTTCTATCCAAGAATACTACACTGGTGTTAATGTGTTGTATTTAATGCTGTTGATGATTATTCCGGAGGCTCATTATAATTGTAAAACTATTGTAAAAATATTTGAAAACAACAACTTTTGAATTTCTCGCTTTCTCTACAGGAACGCCTTTCGAGCCGGTGGTAGCTAAGTAGAACTGACAATACTGACAATTTTATGTTAATTGGCAATGCTTATAATGACCTATTTAAATAAATAATATTTACATTTTTATTTCTATCGTTCATAAAACTTCGCAATAGATTTTATTTATAAAATTACATCAATTGTTGGTAACTTTGAGAAACAGAAAACGTCTATTAGGAAGTTTTAATATAAGTTAAGAGACACTGTCTTACAAATATAATATTTAATTAAAAGACAATAGGAGGTAAGCAAATTGAAGTAAAGAAAACGTTTATAGTATAACTTAGTATTATATTATTGTTGAAATTATATACCTCTAATTTTGAAGGGATGAAAAGTTTTGAATATAAAAAAATGATTTTTGAATTGAAAATGAGTAAGGGACCGATTATACACTAATATTTGTGATACGTGATGAGATGAATATGATGAAGTGAATTCCAAAGCATATTGGCATGATTTTATACCTATTAAAATTAAATAATTGCCTTGGTTATAATATGAATTTGAAAATAAGATATAAGGAATAAGTTAGTTTTGACTATAATTATAAATCAATAATGATATAAAATGTGACGAATTATGTTATGTTAAGTCCCTATTACATTTTGTTAAGTTTTATTTTGTGTGTCCGCGTGTCCACGTGTGTCTGCGCTTTATTTTATAGTACAACGCACAGTTACAGTATAACTAAGTATTAAGATATTACGATGATTATAAAATCTCCTGATGGCAAATTTGAATTGGAATGGTTAAATGGCATTAATGGCGCCTTTCGTGGCACAGAGGCACAAACGTGCGACTGTAAACGCGACAGGTTGTGCGTTTGATTCCCACTCCAGGAAATTTAAAATGTATTATTTTCATTTCTTGGGTTTGGTAACAAAGCAAAGCGCGGCGTTGAGTTCCGCCACTCAACACGCAATGCCTCAATTTGGCGGAAAGTGGGGAACAGAAATATTGAAAGAGAATGGAGTGTCTTAACACTAGGTTCTCTGGTTCCCTCTGCCTACTTCGTTATATGCGGGATACAGCGTGAAGTTACAAAAAAAAATGGCAGTACGATAGTACCATCTCAAGGTAGTCGTCATAGTGTCTGTCAACAAGCCGAAAATATTATCCTTGCTTTTAAAAAAAAATAGTTTTTACTTATTCATAAAATATATTATAAGTATTACTAATTGGCAAAACAAAGTAAGCTACTAGAATTAGGTCAGAATAGAAATAAAATGAAATCGCTAATTATTCTCGTACTTCTATTTATTTGTATTTGCTATATTTAAGTAGGCTTTAATAATTTTTGAAGTAGGTAGTTAATATTTTTATAATAAGATACGATTCAGGCAAAAATATGTTTTATTACAAAATACAACTTTGCTGTACATAATCTTTATTGCCATATCATATTTTATTTTTACGAGAACCGAGAACCTAGTGTTAGGACGCTTCGTTCTCTTTTTAACATTTCCGTTCCGCCGAATTAAGTTATTGCGTGCTGAGTGGCGGAATTCAAATCCGCGCTTTGCCTTGTTACCAGAGTCAGGAAATGATAATACTTATAATTTAATATTTTCATAGAATAGAATCGAACCCACAAACTTTCTTGTTTACAGTCACACGCTTGTTCCTCTGTGTCATGACACTCCTCATACCATTTATATATAAACATAATCTACATACTTACTTAGGTATTTCTCGAGCTAAGAATCAATATATATTTATTCTTAACTCGAGAAATACCTATGAATATTCATAGGATTCAGTGAAACGAAATATATAGATATTAAATAAAACTTAAGAATTATGTATATTACGTTTTATCTAAATGTCTAAATATATTCTTTATAATAAAATTGTATAATACATATATTTTTGATTTTGCACTGTCTTTTTAGGTAATAATATACTCGTATCTAGGTAATATTATTCTAGTGAACACTTTTAATTTTATTTGTCAAAAGTACTAACTATATATATTATATGAAAAATTTTTCACCCAATAAAAAGTCATGCAGTAACACAACAAAAAATACAGTCAAATTGAGAACTTTCTCCTTTTTCGAAGTGGACGTAAAACAAACAGTCATACGATGTCACATCAATGATATCAATAATTTATTATGCCTGTTGTAGCGCAGAGGCACACGCGTGCAACTGTAAACGCGACAAGTTGTGGGTTCGATTCCCCTTTCAGGAAATGTTAGTCTTTTCATTTCCTGGGTTTGGTAACAAGGCAAAGGTGCGGCGTTGAGTTCCGCCACTCAGCACGCGCAATGCCTCAATTCGGCGGAGAGTGGGGAACAGAATCGTTGTAAGAGAACGGAGTGTCTTAACACTAGGTTCTCAGGTTCCCTCTGCCTACCCTGCTATATGCGGGATACAGTGTGAAGTTAAAAAAAATCTTAAGAAATTTAATATAAACTTATTATTTACATTTCTTTATTCAAAACGTTGTTAAAAATAAAATGTTCTACATTTATAGAAATAATGTAATATATACTATACTCAACGTTTATACAAGGAGCCATCAAAAGAATATCTTATAATATCATTGTTCATACTCTCTAAAAAATCTATTCAATAGTAGAAAATGTTCTCATATTATGTATTTTAATCGAACAAATGGAAAAAGTATTTTCATGAGGAAAATAAACTTAGTGATTTACGTAAATTGATTCAATTTGAATCATCTGCTTACAGCTATTCGAAAAGAAATTATATTCAATCCGATGTGTTCATGCGGATACTGATCTAACTTAAGTAGTAAAAGATAATAATTTAAATTATGAACAAGTTAAATAATAATATAATTATCACTAAAAAGTATAAATATTACGAATTACTTAAAAACTACTGGTCAGTCTTGAGTAAATTTAAATGAGACTACTACATCAGAATCACAAGCTATCATATAAACAAAATATCAAAATTGATTCACCCAGGAAATGGAATTTTTCAACAAGGCAAAGCGCGGCGTTGAGTACCGCCACTCAGCACGCAATGCCTTAAGTCGGCGGAAAATGGGGAACGGAATTGTTGTAAGAGAACGGAGTGTCTGAAAATTAGGTTCTCAGGTTCCGTCTGCCTACCCTGCCATATGCGGGATACAGCGTGAAATTAAAAAAAAAAAAAGATTCACTCCGTGAAAAGTTACGTCGGAGCACACATAAAAAAGTCTGTTTGAGAACCTTCTTTTTTTGAAGTAGATTAAAAATAACTTCATGGAATATTTACAGAGCAGTTACTATATTTAAAAGAATTATTATAAAACTTATAACCCAGATTCGATTTTTAAAGTATATTGAGATCGAATTTGTTAAAAGACATGATATAGAAAGATTCAAAGCATTATTTAATCTTGAAAGATAAATTACATTTCTGTTTTCACTTTTACTCGTCGTGAAGGACAGTCGGAATAAAAATGAAATACTCCGTGATCCAGTTTTCCTCTTTACTGAAACTTGTATGTTTTGAACAATGTTTTAAAAAAAATATATTCACTTGTAAAAACAAGTGCATAAATCCCTAATAAGTTTAGAGAATAGGATATTTTCTAAGTTGCATTAGCAGTACGTGATTCATATAACTAACTAAAATATTGAATACAGATTTGGTTAAAATAGTATAATATATAGCTAAATGACTTTAATTCCGATGTGGCTTATTCCATAAGGAAAACATTCAAGGACAACTGTTATATGGCTGTACCAAAGGAGGTAACAATATACACGAGGTACTTTTGATACTGCCTTTAAGAGCTATATGAGTTTATGATGCGTGAACTTGTGCTTCGTCGGACGCATTACGCCTTCTGAATTTAGGTTTATTCACCAATACTAGTATTTTATTAATAAAATGAAACAACTTTGTTAATGGACTTCAAAAAAGGAGGTCCTTAATTCAACTGTTCTTATACACAGTTATTGAATATATACTGGGTAAACCAATTTTGATGGTTATTTTTTTATATGATAGCTTGTGCTTCTGATGTGTTCCCATTTAAATTTAGTTAAGATCTGACGAGTAGTTTTTGAATGACTATGAAAGTAGTTTTATGTTTTAGTGTATTTTATTTGAATTTGGTTTGGTTTTCCTTTTTGTTAAAATATTTATTTATTAAAGACTGTTTTCCTTTGGCTAAAGTAAATTAGTTAAAGTAAGCTATTATTCAACTTTAATTAGATTGATAAGGCACATTGTCCAAGAGAAGATTTTAATAAGATCAGAAAGATTCACATTCACATACTTAAAAGTTTGTGATCGGATGTCAAAAAATCATAAATAACAGATTTAACAAATACGCGGCGAAAGGAGTGTCAAGACACTTGGTTCTCTTTAAATATCTTGCTATGCGGATGAATGCCTGAAACTACTGCCAACTGTCACATAATTTCAATACCGCTTGCCGATTTTTTTGTTATTGTTTCACAAAAACATCTTTAGAAACTAGTAAAAAAATGCTATAGAATATACACACAAAACAAACCCATACTTTACATGTTCTACCAACTGCAGTGCAAAATAAATGATTACGAGCCGTTTAATAAAGCGGTAGAGTTATGATAGTAGCTTTACAATCTATATTTAAACAATCTTTTATTTCGTCCTCTTTTTCAACGTCAAAAGTCAACGCCTCTGTAAATTAATAAAACTATCAACAGATAGCCACTGAAATACCGCGATATTAACTGTTGTTATTTCCTGTTGATAAGTATTTGACAATGACATTTAAAAAATAAAATAATATATTATATTTGAATATTAATTATTATTTTAATCTAAATATAATATATTATATCATTACCTATTAAATATGCATTGTTTTGCTTAATATTTAGAATATCGTAATAAAACGAAATTTAAGAACTCTTGTTATTGCCTTGTAGGCAAAATATAGATAGAACTTTTTATCGTACATGATATATGTCGCACATACATATTAATAAATTAAACAATTAGTGTTTCAGTCTAAATATATAATTTAAGAGGGCCCTTAAATTCTATTCGAATTACATATAACTTTTAAATTAATAAAACGTTGAAAAATTATCTAGTCTTAACCTACTTTGACGCTATATATAAATTAATAAATCATAATAATAATAAATTCATACTTTTAAGTTGAGTTATTGTATTTATAACGATGGTCCATAACAATAGTTAAAATTTTAACAAAAAAAATATGCGGTAACACACAAAGAATTTTTTTGAAGTCGGTTAAAAATTTTATTTGAATTTATATCAACTGGTACCAATACATCAATTTATATACTAACAAAACCCTTTGTGGTACACGAAGGCTTTTGTTAATCTCTTATAATTAAAATCTTAATATAAATGAATCATAAAAATATAATTTCTCAACTCAATCTACAAAAGGAATCTAAAAATCCTTTACCAATATTGACTTTAATCTGAATCATTTATCCATCTATCTTTAATATTTGGTATAACCGGACTTTTTAATTGTATGTATGATATGTAAATCATTTTGTGTACTTTATGGACAAACAAAAAGCACAAAATTTATTCTTTATTTACTTAAATTATTTTTTGGATTGCGTAACCTAATGCAGCTTTTTGTAAATTAGGACTAAAAATATATTAAAAGATTTTATGGATTAAGAATTGAAGACACGTCTAGACACTACTTAAAGACGATAAGGACGTATTTTTTATTGCATAAATAACAATTTCACATAAATTTTTACTGCTATTGTCTCAATTAAAATGCTCTCCAGAATCAACGGATAAACTAACTATTAAGGTAACATTTAAGGTTATATAAATTACCAGAGGATACTCCAAATTAGTTATAATTTTTATTTTCATAAAGCAATAGATGGGAGATGGAGATATATACATTATCAGAAATTGAGCATCAAACTGATTAACGGAGCTTAACAACATGCTTTGTAACTAAGAAAGCGGCTTTTCCCCATGCTTTTTTCCTATAACAAGGCAGGCAGAGACAACCTAGCGTCAAGATCCTTAGTTCTCTGCTTACCATACAGTATTGGATAGCAAAATTGAACGCGCTTATCAGATTGGAGAAAATCTGCACAAAATATCTACGCACATTGGAAAATAATAATTAATTTATAAAATTTAACATCAAAGGGTTAGTATTATACTTAGGCGCTTGGGACTAAATTTATTAATTTCTTATTTTCTTCTTTTTTCTTCTGATTTTATACTATCTAGAAAATTAAACTATTCTTATGAGATATTTCAAAACAGCTTCTCAGGGCTCTTGAGACTAACCAACTAAACATAATATAACAATCGGCGCCACTTAATCAAAATTATTCTTTCGAATAGTGATTAAACTCTCTAATAGCCACAATACAATCCATTTTTCTATTATGTGTGCTAACATTGTAATGTAAGCTATTTATAAGCTTCGTATTTCAATTCATCTCACAAACTTTAATTCAGCTTACTAAAAAATGTTCCGTGACGAAAAACTATTTATGTGGAAAATGTACTTGTAGGCATAGTTCTAAATCTACAAATTCCCATCACACTTTCCATATAAACCAATATATTCGTAAAATATAAATATATAATGTTTATGTAAATGTTATGATGAATATATTATTCACACCCTATCCAATTTCTTAGTTTGTGTATTTCCTATACCCTAAGGTTGCCTCGTTCTCTGTTATTCTTTTATTTTAATTTTTCTTTTATGTATGGGTGTGTACAATAAAGAGTTTTATATCGATACAGGTTCTCGGGTTCAAAGGAACCCGGTCCTTTGGAAGGCTTGCGTGGGGACACAGGTCCAACACGTAGAGGCCCCTTTGAGACAACAATATTTTTTAATCTGACGCATTGACCGGGATCCATCTGTAAGTAACCATAAGTTATTGCTCAGAGATAGCCACCGGTTAATGCGTAGGAGCTATGGAACATATGGAAAACTAAAATAGGGCTATGGAATGGAGTTTGGATGGACTAAGTACTGGGCTATTGATTGAGACTACCGAACGTCCGCCTTTTCAACAGTCTCAAATTGAAAGGTTAGCGGTAGTGCCTCGGGCGCAACATCGATGTGGTCGGCTGAGGGTGTCGAGAGGTGTGCACCGGTTTCACCATCGCGAGTGAGCGGGGTTCCCCGCTATTACACAGATTGAGCACTTCCACCCTTCCGAGCATATAGTTCTTGCGCTCCACTCTGCCGGCCAATGAAGGCAAGCCAAAGGCGGGGGATAAATTACAATTCCCCTCCGGAGATCTCAGGTCCGTGGGGTTGCCACTCCCCAACAGCTATTATTATTATTATTATTATTTCCTAACAACGTTCAAAAGTTCAAATGTTTCCAGCCTTAGGGACGACTAGAGAGGCTTCAGTCATAAGTCTCCATGTTCAGTATATTCGCAATATTATATTAAGAAGTATTACAGCGGAATGCAAACGAATACGCTACCTCCAAAGATTAAAAACAGGTACAGCTTAAATGACTATGCATGGTTTAGCATCAGAGTGACTGGACGATTTCCCAAGCAGAGACACGGGTCTCCCATCCCGCTACTGCCTCAAACATTATTTGCACGCTTGCTAAAATACTAATGAACATTTTAGTGGATTCATTAAAGAATCGCGTTTATTCATGGTACAGTATTAAGCATTCCAGCGAATGTTTAAAAAAATCTAAGTAATATCTTTAATTATAACTTAGGCCCTAAAGATTCTTAAGACAAAAAATTCATGAAATTAATATTTTAACAGTTGGGCTCTCAGCACATCTTTGATAATGTACTGCAGTGTTAAGAAAATATTAATAATTTTAACAAAGTTATGATGCACATAATATAAATACAAGAAATAGGCTTAAACTTGCAGTGCCTGTAACTCGATTGCATCGAGTCCGCAATTCTTTATGGGACAATGCATACTTTTACAATAGGATCCCAGAAACGTCCGAGAACTTTCCATTTACAATATAAAAACGAAACAACGTTTGTGTGTTAAAGCGTTATACCTAATTAGTGATTTATAAATGATAATTTGGGAATGAAATGCTCTGCCCAGTCTGTTTCAGCAATGCTCATTGCCATTAATAAAGAATCTCTGTAAACCATTGTAGAATATACAAAATAGTCCTGCTGAGTTTCAGCTGTGGTTCTTCTGTATCTGAGGCATTAAATTTAGTGAAACCAAATAATATTTGATGCTCAAAAAAATGAAGTTTGTAAATTCTTTATTTTGAATAAAATTATTTGACTTGACTTCTGACTTTGTCTTAACATCACAGGTTGTCGGATTTCCTCTGCCTACCTTGCTATATGCGGGATACAGCGTGAAGTTAAAAAAAAAATATTTCACTCAGTAAAAAATATGCAGACATAAATACAGTGGAATAGACAACCACCTCCTTTTTTGAAGTAAGTTAACACAAGCTAGTTACGATGTACTTTATTTAGCCACTAAGTTAGGATAGAATTTGCATTTAGTTAACAAATATACACATCCTAATATAATATGTAAATGGCGCTTACTTGAGTGAATTCGCGGGTCTGTTGGTTGAAATACCGAAAAGAGGAAATAAAAATAATGTGGCATTGGATTCTCAACAAGCAATTTGTCTAAGAAAGTAAGAGAACAAAATAATTTTTCATTACAAGAAAATGCGTAAAAAGAAGTAGTAATATTAATCTTTAAAAGATACTATATCCCTGATACGAGTATGTCCCCGTTGACGCGTTGATAACATGTTGTCTTTAGCAATGTATGTATATGTCAATTTATATGAACATGGATGTCAAACCATGGTAGTGTGTGTAACATTTATTTTATTAATTTAATATACTTTTTATGCATTATTTAAAAAAAAAATATTACCATTCTGCACTTCTTCTCTATATAAACAAAAAAAAGTACCAAATTTCACGCTCCTCCGTCGCAATAATTTTCGTAAAAAGGGGTACAATGATTTTCCGTCACGTATTTTTATATGAATAATATTAAACTAATTAATTTAATAATTAAAAATATATTGCTTCATATAAATGTAACTAATTACTTTCATTTCAATTGAGTAATATCTTTATAAAGTCATTAATTTCGCTACAACACTCATATATTTTGCCTTAATAAATAAAACCTTTTCGTATCAAAGAGCGTTCTTTCAATCATATACGAGTTTTTAAAAAGATTAATTAAATGGTATTTATTTAACAATTCTACATTAACTTTATTGATATTATTATATCAGTCGGACCTGGAGCTTCATTATCTGTGGGTCCTGCTGTAGCTGTATTTTGAGTATTAAGGCCTTTTCTTTTTTCTCTAAATTTTAAGTATTTTTTTTTCCTAGTTAGTATATTTTTATTACAATAAGCATTGTTTTGTTTTTCTTTTTTGTTATAATTTGTTTAGATGTTATGTGAGCAACATTTTTTATTTTATTTTCATATGTGTTAGCCTGTAATTGAGACGTGCTATGTAATAATATAAATATATATAGAGTGAGTTACAATATAAATGTTATCATAGTATGTAGCGTTGGCTTTCCAATAAATAAATAAATAAAAATGAAAAATAAATAAAGTGGGTATATTTAATTACAACAATAAATCAGACATGTTATTTACCTAAAAAAATTAGCTGAAAGTGTTTGAGTTAAATTGATTTTTTGATATATTTATTTACCCATCTACTCCATAAATATAAGAAATCCTAATCCTTATTACAATTTTTAAAAATTATATTTGCAACTCGACTATCAACACATTCAGGCCTGGTACGGAATCTAGGATAGTATTATCTCGACCAATGAACGTTAATTACAAGCGAATGTAATGTGTGAATGCAATTACTAAACATGTCCCTTATGGAGTAATAAATTGCTTTAGACTATATAAATTAAAACTGCATACAATTTCCCGCTAAGCCACTTATGTTTAAACGATAGACTTTGACAGATTAACTATTTCATAGTACGTTTTTATAACATTTTACCCATGCATAGATATATAGTGTAATTGTTTTTAATACTGTTTTTTAACCAATTTCAAAAAAGAAGAATTAATTCAACAGTATTTTTATTGTGTTTTACCGCATATTTTTTTACTGAGTGAATTTGATGATTCCCTTTTTATAGGACAGCTAGTTTAATTTAATTAAGATTTTAAGAGGAGTAAATTTTGATTTATTCGTAATAATGTTACGTTTTTGTGCATTTATTAGTAGTTAGTGCTTAACATAAACACTTTTTTAAATGATTTCCGTATATACTGTAGAATTGAAAAATACAAAAGTTCTTACATTCAATATTGAAACTACGTCACGACAATTAATTTACTATAAAATTTTAATAGTCCTTAATTTTCATCGATTTTCATCATTTCATCATTTTATAGCCTATGGATGCCATAACAATAAAATTTGTATAAACGCTTCATATTATCAAATAATAGTAGATACAACTTTTATAATATACTCCTATCTATTATACGATAGTTCGTGGTACTGTAAGCTCGATAGTTCGTGGGTTCGATTCTCACTCGAGGGAATAACTCTATCTAAAAATAATCTCATTTCTCCGCTATGATAAGACAAACCTTGAGTTCCGCCACTTAACACGCAATATCGCGAAGTCGCGTGAAAAGCTGCGAACGGAGGAACGAAGCTGTTTTTTTTCTGTTATGGAGGATTTTCAAACTTAACAAATAAATTAATTAAAATTTGTAAAATTTTTTTCAGATTTTCTTCAATTCACGTCCTGGTACAATTCGACCATAAAGAGTACTACATAGTGACGGTTGGCTAAAATTGCAATCAAGGAAATATTTATTTTCCCTGGACAAAATAACAATGAATAATATTTGGTCAATGGAGCTTAAAATATATGAAGTAAGTAATGGAGCTTTTGGTGTTTATTCCGAAAATTTGAAAAACAATACTGTAGTTCTAAAATTTCATACACAAACTAAATTAAAATGTTTAAAATAAATTTAATTTATTTAAACTGTATGTCAAATTAAATTTTAAATGTATTATAAAACTTAATAATTTATTTGTGAATTTTAAATATTCATATTTTTTTGCTTATCGTAATAAAATTATGACTAATAGTAGTAATACTGTCCTGATAAAGCCAATACATTTTTTCGGAAAGCTTAAATGGTGAAAAACAATACGTTAGAATGTTATCTCAGGCGCTATCTATATTGCAGTACTTAAAGCATTAAAACATTTTAGCTTTTAACAAAAATAATTTATGTATGTCAATGCAATATATTTATATTCATATATTAAGTTGAAAAAAGTAGCTTCTTGCTTTATCCCGTATAGCAGGGTAGTCAGGAAATTTAGTGACAATAAACTCCGTTCTTCGCTTTCCCCCTGAATTTGGGACTTTTGCGTGTTAAGTAGTAGAACTCAACGCTGCGCTATGTCTTACTAGAGAGGGAAATGAAATTCACTTAAAAAATATTATTTCTCTGGGAATCGAACCCGCAACCAATCGCGTTTGCGATCACACGTTGTCCCTCTGCGCCATATTGGCCTTATAGCTTAAGTTAAATTATACTGAAATGATGATATTGGTTTTTTATATTGTGTTTGATACTGTCTTGCGTTGCGTAACATACGAGTATATGTACCTAAAACGTGTTTTTTGTTGTAAGATGAATATATATCCCAAGTATTCTTGAGTATAACTCTACATTACGGGCTTTCCCGTTTTTATATATATGCAGGCAAAAATTAAATCGACGGTTTAATAGTCCTCGAGCGTTCGTAACAACACGTTGTCACAACTTTGTTTACTGTTAACCTTATATCGAAAGCCGCAAGAGCAAAGTTCTCTATTTTTATTCCTACGCTACGCCACGCTTTGCTTATCAGAGCAGGATTAATATAATAACTATAACTATAACTCATAATAATCACCTCTCCAGCCAGACTCTGTCAGACACCCTCAAGTAATATAATAATAATATGTAATGCCTGTCGTGGCGCAAAGGCACAAGCGTGCGACTGTAAACGCGACAGGTTGTGGGTTCGATTCCTTCTCCAGGAAATGTAAAATTTGGTTATTCATTTCTTGGGTTTGGTAACAAGACAAAGCGCGGCATTGAGTTCTGCCACTCAATAAGCAATGCCTCAATTCTAGTAATTTCAATATTTTAAACACTAGAAAATTATGTACACCGGATATGTACTAAGACCAATTTCGTATCAAAAATTGAACGAAAATCATCTCGTAACATAGAAAATCTTATACAATCCTTTACAATATATTCAGTTTCTTGTTTTTTGGCACACAGCTTAAAAAAACTGGCACATGAATAATGATTTGCTATAAACTTTTACGTTTTCTTACATTTCCTAAGGGACTTCTTAGACATCCTTTCTTTAAAAATGACTCTATTTTATCCTGATTAAAGTATTTTGAACAGTACAATAGTAGGTTTTATATGCATTATTTTGTTAATCGGTATGAGATACAAAAATAGAATTAAGATTTTACAAAATATAAACCCGACTTCAAATAAAAGTAGAAATATTGTGAATAACTCAAAAACTAAATGTCAGACCTTAAATAAATTTAAATGGTCCCATTACAGAAGAAATAGCTATGATATAAAAAAAATAATCATCAAAATTGACTCTCCCAGAGAAAGCTACGCGATAACATACAAAAAAAATTCAGTCGAATCGATAACTTCCTCCTTTTTTAAATCTATTAAAAACGTATACTCTTTGTCCAAACTTTATTAAAATTTTCATTAAAAATAACAGGGGTTAAAACTAATGAAACTTTTGGGTGGGATTTTAATATGCTAGTTACATTATATTATTGGCACGACTATTGGCACGTATAGTTTGATCATTATACCGAAGTAACCCGCTCAATATACGAATTCTCAGTTTCATTACCTTATGCTTTTATTTGTGGCTAAAATTTCGCTGTAATTGCCTGTGTTATATAGAATTTTATGTATTTACGTTTTCTCAATAATTGAATTTTGTTGTATGTTAATACGATATTAGGTTTTAAAAACGCGGCAATAAAATATGACAAAACATGATTTTTCGTCTCAAATTCATTTTCTTCTTGGAAATAATTTATTTTAAATAGCATCAAACTAAATAATACTTTACTTTAAATAAAAACAGAATAGCAGTATCAGCATTGCATACATAGATTAGGTTAACGATTACCACATTCCAAAATTTATAGTTGTGTAAACATTTCATGCACATCTTCTATGTTAACTTTCAAAGTTAAACAGTTTATCTCAATTGTTTATATAAACAAATTTGCACTTTGGCTGTTTTAGCTTATTTTTAAACGATCAATTTAGATATTTTTAATTACGATGGACATTTTTCGGACTACATATTTTATGTATTAAAATTATCGATTAAAGATACCCTAAAACGTTCAACAAATAACACCTGTCGCGGCGCAGAGGCACAAGCGTGCTACTGTAAACGCGACAGTTGTGGGTTCGATTCCCACTCCAGGAAATAGACTTTTTCATTTCCTGGGTTACCAAATAACAAGGCAAAGCGTGGAGTTGAGTTCCGCCTCTTAGCCCGCAACCTCCTACCTCCATTTGGCGAAAATTGGGGAACGGAGTGTCTAACACTAGGTTTCCTCTGCCTACACTGCTATATGCGGGATACAGCGTGAAACTATGTCTATGTTATGTTAAAAAGTTCAATGAAAATTATAAGAATTAAATCATAATTAATACACAATTTTGTTCAGTTTCACGATTTTTCTAAATTAAATGCTTCATTCTCTGTCCGAATTTTAAACATTGCATGATAAGTGGAGGAACTCAACGCTGTGCTTGGTCTTACCGGGGAGATAAATAACTATATATGATCATTCCCTAATTAGAAATCGAACTCACAACCACTTTCGTTTACAGAGAGACCGTGCGTGCCACTGCGCTATGATGGCCTAGCCGATATATATTATGTTAAACATAATAATATATGTATAAATTATACAAACAATATACTAAGCAGTAACTGAGTGGGAAGAGTTTGCAATTAGAATGAGTTACATATCAATGTCAATGTTTCATTTTCTAGGTTAAGTGGATTAATGTTATATTTGATGGACACTGGCGTCACCTCATAATTGATAATAACCATTAAATCATAGCATACTGTGTTAATTTATATGTCAAGTACACTGACTATATTTTTTAATATTGTATGATTATTTAGCTTCACGCTGTATCCCGCACATAGTAGGGTAGGCAGAGGGAACCAGAGAACCTAGTGTTAAGACACTCCGTTCCATTCCCCACTTTCCGCCGAGTTGTGGCATGGCGTGCTGAGTGGCGGAACTCAACGCCGCGCTTGGCTTGTTACCAGAGCTAATAGTGGAGTACTTACCTAGAGCAGAGCAGAGTTTGATTATTTAAATCATAAATAAACAGCTTCACGCTTGTGGTCAGAGAGAACATTAATGTCCATGCACTCTGTACGCTTAATAAATATAAAGACTCTTTTATTAAATTAAAACTTATAATTTGAATAATATTTCGTCGAACGAAACAACAAACGAACTCGTACAAAAGGAAATAAGTATGCATAAACGTTATCCACTTTATCCAATATAACATGAAATGCTATATTAGAAAACCAGCTGAATAGTCGGTCAGTCATATTTTAATGTTAAATAATATTCTTATGTCATATTTTTAACGTTTTTCCAATAAACAGATTTTTAAACTTTAAAAACTAATCTTAGACAAGATAATAAATTTAAATGTATATATATGTTAGAGAATAATGACTAAAGAGTATTTATTATTTATATTGACTGATTCGATATTTGACATATGATTTGATGGTTAGCCGGCTGGCGATACATTGTTAAAAAACTATAAAATGACAGTATAAATAGCATGCGTCAGTAGAGCGGAGTACACATCTTTTTGAGCTTTCGCCTGTGCCACTGGAGCACACTGACCATGGCGTCCGAAGGTGGTGATTATGTCGCTACTCGTTTTACACTCGACTTCCGCGACATATATATATATATATATTATATCAAATAGCTATGAAAATCTAATAATAATCACATGCATTATATATGTATGGTACATATCTATACGTTAACAAAAGCATCTCTGTGGATGCATTCAATTTTAGGGTTTATTTGTTTACAATTCTCTCTATAAATAGGTTGAAACAACGCACACTGCATATTGTATTGAATGAAATAAGCCAACGTATTTGGCTATCTAAAAATAACTTTATCGTGTTCCAGATTTTTATCACGTCAGAGGTAGGTGTTGATAAAATTATTATACTTTGTACACCTTTACCAGTCTTGCAGAATACTGTATTTGCATATCTTCACACTGTGTCCCGCATATAGTAGGGTAGACAGAGGAAACCTAATGTTAAGACATTCCATTCTCCACTTTCCGCCAAATTGAAGCATTGCGTGCTGAGTGGTGGAACTCTACGCCGCGCTTTGCCTTGTTAGCAAGCCCAGGAAATGAAAAATTCCATTTCCTGGAGTGGGAATAGAACCCACAACCTGTCACGTTTACAGTCGCACGCTTATGCCTCTGCGCCACGACAGGCGTTAATATACTGTATTTGAATATGAATATTTTTGATTATGCATAATATGGCAAAAAGAAAACGTTTAAGGGGTAAAACAACTTTAATGATTTTAAATGGGTTTTTTATTCTTACTAGTGTCCCTGTCGAGGTGTTAACAAAGCGTCGTCTTTAGCAATGTATATATCGCTTTATATAAACATGGATGTCAAACCATGGTAGTGTGTGTAACATTTATTTAGTTAATTGAATATACTTTTTTTGCATTATTTTAAAACAATGTTAACATTCTGCACTCCTTCTCTATATAAACTATAAGTGTGCCAAAATCTTGCTCCGCCGTCCGCGTAATTTTCGTAAAGAGGGGTACAAAGTTTTTGCTTCACGTATTTATATATAGATAATCTAAGCATATGCCAGCCATTTTGCATATGCACCAAACTTTATTGTATTCTTTATTTCTATTAATATTACTAATTTAAAATTAAAATAGATGACTGACGAATAAGAATAAAACAAAATTTAATGATAATAATGTTTTAATAAGTTTTGTTATATACCTAGTTATATTATATGCACAAATGAACTAAATTGATACTGCTAAAGGCTATAAATAACATAAGGGAAATAATTTTGTTATTTGCATATATGTTACATATATATATTATTTTGTACATATTTCCTAATCCTATAAAATAATCAAACCATACTTTAATTTACGTTATTTTAATAAAGTTTATTTGAGAAAATTGACATGCTATTATCAAAAAGAAGCTTTTAGCGTTCAATAACTATAAAACTTTTCATTCTTAATTGAATTAAGTCCAATATAAAGTTCCAATAAATTTTTGCTAAACATAAAACATACAAGACAAACTCGAAGGAGCACAAATTGGCAAACGTCATCATTTAAAATTCAGTTCTTGCACGTTCTACTACTTGAACTTAGCAAGTGTTTCAATTACGAAAGTTTAAATCAGCAAGTAGAAATAATACTGAGCACTGTTAAGAAATGCTTGGAATGCTTAGAAATTTATTTAGTAGGTAATGAATTAATAATAAAATTCATAAAAACTTTTTATTGTATAAAACATAACCTATTAATCTGCCTATATATAAAGAAATATATAGAACTTAAATTTGTTCTCTCTCTTATTACAGATAACGTATGCTCTACTCTTATTACGATAAGAAAACGTTTTTTATGGGGCGTGGCGGGAAAATAGCAAAATAGTAAAAATGTATGTGGTTCCTGTAATGTCAGAGGTAAAACTCTTGCAGAGGTAAACTTCTTTAATTTAATTCCGACGGAAAATTCGGATTCTAGAAGAAATGACTTTGGTGTTAAATTATTTGAAAATGCTTGGAATTTATTCAATAGTAAGGAAATTATTAAACAAATCATGACTTGTACTTACCAATTTGGGTAATTCGTAATTTAATGAATTCAAAATATTTCTTATATTAAAGAATTTTTCTTGGAAATATATTTGTTGTAATAAGATAATTATTTTAAACTTAAATATAATCGATTCTATTATTATTTGGTGTTGTGAATCTCTTAAATGTTTAAGTAGTCTTTTGGGTAAGTGTTTTCCGCGCGACTCCTACCGTTACAAAAGACCATGTGTTCGTTTGAAGGTTAATGGCAATCTATACATAAAATCATGTTAGAAGCAGTCAATACACATAAACTCTATTTTGAATCTTTCACACTGCAGCACTGTAACAGCGTCTGTAAAAGCAATATTTTATAAAATATTTTTAAAATATATATGTACTGCTTATGAACATGTGTAGTTCTGTATTAGTTGTATTTTTTTAAAATTTCATCTAGGCTTTAATTTGAGGCCAATGTGGCCTAGTGGCGCGACAGTAAACGCAATGGTCGTTGATTCGATCCGAATCGGGTAAATAATTTATATATTTAAATTATTTTAATTTTGGTAAGACAGAGCGCGGCGTTGAGTTTCGCGCAAAACGCAAACTCGCAATGTCCCGAATTCGCGCAGAAAATGAAAAGCGTAGTATTTTGACACTAAGTTCTTTTGACTACCATAAAATGTTTTAAGTAATTCTTTCTATTGCAAACTAGCACTAAAGAACGTTTATACGATATACTTCAAATAACCCGCTTTATTTGTGAGAACGTGCTTCATTCCCGCTATGTTGGATCAAAATCACTATTAACCGGTTTATATTAATTATTACTTACGAAATCCAAGTATAAGTAACGTTTAAACTTTACGATGCTTTTACAAGAAATTTTTGTAACATTTAAGCTTTTCGTTTCATTATCCAATGACTTTATATATTTTTTTTAACTTGACGTTTTTTCCTGCATAGAAAGGTTAAAGGAAAGGAAAGATTTACAAAAAAGCCAGGGTTAGGGAACTGAGTTCTCCACCCTTTGTTTGAAAATCGAGATATTGTGTTTTGAGTAGAAGAACTCGACCTCGCGGTTTGTCCTACCAGAGAGTTACGCGTATATCATAGTATTCGAAAATACATTTTTGGAAACCCGACGTTTCAAACACTTTACAGTAGTCCGTGGTCACAGGTAGACTGAGGTGGCATTTGTCTGTCATTTGATACAATTATTATATCAAATAAACACAGACAATTTCTTAGTTGCCTCGCGTACTGCCCTGGATTCTTGCAGAATGAGCTGACTGTATCTGGCCCTCTAGTGTGGTGGGTTTGAGACTTCAAAGATTTAATGAGTGGGACCCAGGTGATAAAAAGTATCCAACCATCTTCTCTGTTGAAATTAGGATGTACACTAAATTTAAATAAGTGGTCCTATTTCAATCATCAGACCTACCTATCATATAAAACAGAATCATCAAAATTGGTTAACCCAGTAAAAAGTTAAACGGTAATAACAAAAAACGATCGAATTGAGAACTTCATAATATGAAGTCGGTTAAATATAGGCGTATTGTGAAAAGTAATCTCTGATAGGTTACTTTTGTATTTGATCAGACAGGCATTCAATTAAGATAAAACTGTGATTCAATTCCTTTGACGAGAGAAAAAGGATAAAATGTTAATTAGACATTATATTAACTTCTTAATATTAAGAATCTGAAAAAATCGTTGTTATTTGGAAACTTTTTATATAGAAAAGAGGTATTACTTAAAGTATGTAACAAAATATCAACATTTTCACTTTTACTCATATTACTAAGTAGTTCTTTATTTATTGGCTTTGAGCGTTCGGCAAATATCACTTTGCTAATCTAACCTTGTATGCAGAACACACTGGAAATTGTTTGGCCAAAATAAAGTGGCATTTTATGTCATGAGATATAAATTGCAATTCTGAAGTCTCCATTTAATTGTAAATAGATATTCCTAGTATATATTTATAGGTGTATAATATAGTAGGATAGTAATATTTTACGCCTGTCGTGGCGCAGAGGCACTAGCGTGTGACTGTAAACGCAACAGGTTGTGAGTTCGATTCCCACTCCAGGATATGGAATTTTTCATTTTCTGGGTTTGATAACAAGGCAAAGCGCGGCGTTGAGTTCCGCCATTCAGCACGCATTGCCTCAATTCGGCAGAAAGTGGGGAACAGAGTGTCTTAATACTAGGTTCCCTCTGCCTACCCTGCTATATGCGGAATACAGTGTGAAGCTGATTAAGTAAGTAATAATTTACAAAATTGTTAATTTTGTAATTAAGTATTCCTACGCTTAATACACAAAAATAATAGTATCAAAAAACTGAAAAATACGCATTTGTTATAAAAGAAAAAAATTAAAAAAGCGTAGTGCAAATACGCTTTTTTATGGTGTCAATAGGTTTCTTAAAAAATACTCCACGTGTTTTTATTTGTTTTATTTTTTCATAAAAGCTTTTTTTTAGTATTTTTATATATAATTTTTAAAGATGCTTATTACAGTTTTTGCTAAAACGTATTAAAAATAGAAACCAAATATTATCAACTAATTAATATTCATAGGACGGGGAACGGATATTTATAACATAGGTTATATGTACCTATATTATTTACGTTTCGGCTATAAATATCCTAAATAATTTTGTCGAGTACCGATTCTAGTTGGTTATGAACAATTAATTTGCCAATTATTTCATATATGTGGTCGTTATAACGCTAATTGAATATCTATATATAAAACATTTGCGCTTCTGATTCACTGACAGACAACGTACAAGCGATACAACTCTATTTAAAAATCTAAAATTTGGTATGTAGGTTTCTTAGCGAGTGTAGAGAAGCACTAAGAAAGGTTTTCTCGAAATTACTACGGTAAGAAACGAAATGTTAGGTTTTATAGACCACGATAATGAAGTCGTGGGAGTATTTAAAGTATACCCAGGTATTTTTTCATATAATGAGGTAAATCAAAAACGAAAAAAAAATGTCAATTTTTTTTAAAGCAAAAATTTTCTAAGCAGATTTAAATTTTAAGCTTTAAGCATATTTAAATTTTCTGAACTAAAACCCAAAGACAGCAGTTTATAATCTGTGGATGATGCCACCATGCCACCAGCCTGCTGTCGCTTTTTTTTGTACAGCTTTACGCTGTATCCCGCACATAGCAGGGTAGGCAGAGGGAATCAGGAACCTAAAGTTAAGACACCCCGTTTTCTTTTAACATTTCCATTCCACACTTTCCGCTGAATTGAGAAACTCAACGCCACGCTTTGCCTTGTTACCAGAGCGAGGTAACAAAAATACTAAATATTATTTAATATCTTCATTTTCTAGAGTGGGACCTGTAACGTGTACCTGTACCTGTAACCCTCATATGACGTCCGATAGACAGACACGTTTCAACTGTGGTCCCATCTTAGAAATATGTCATACTTTAAAATACAAACCATTATATTTTACGTTCATTATCTAATACCAAGATTCGGATCACGTACGCATCTCATTGTGATGAAAGTAAGAGGATTTTTCCGTAAATAATACATACCTCCATTCTGTAACAAAAAGATTTCGCGTAATGGTTAATACAATTGGAAATTACGTAACATTTATTTAATCTTCATACATCTAACACACTTACCAGGGCAGACAAAGAAAGCCGAGTCACTTAATAGTCACTTTTTGCTTTAATAAGAACATAATATAAGCATACAACATAAGACAAAGCGCGGCGTTAAGTTCCGCCGCTCAGCGCAAAATGTCTCGAATAGTTTTAGTAACTTAGTTTAAGTATATTTAAAAGGTACCATTTACCATTTTATGTGGACAATAAGTTTTACTATAAATATGTATATCATACTTATAGCATGGCTTAATATGCCCTATAAGTTTAGGTATTTTAAAATATTTTTTATTCAATTTACTTTTTTTTGGGAATTCAATTTGGAAATGGAAATAAGACATATACATATAATATGTAAATATCATAAAAAACTCGAAAAAAAAATAGCCTTTTATTTTGAAATAAATGTTCTCTAAAGAATCACATGGTCATGGGTTTCAAAAGTGTAAAGTCATCCGGATATATTAGAGGTCAAAAGGTGGCATTAATCGTTTCCTTTACCTCGATTCATATTTGCGTTTAGTATATAACTTGTAGAGTATAAAACTCTCTGCAATGAAATCGTTTTGGACGATTTTTCAAACAATAGCTTATGTTTCTGATCCCAATTTTTTTTTGTCTTAACTAAATTAAATTTAGTAAAGACAATTTTTTTTTTAATTATTCGTGATAATGTTACTTTTTATACTTTATATAATGTATCATTTTATTTACAGTCGCCTTTACTTTTTTGGTAAAATTTTTAACTTAATAAAGTGAATTTTTCTTTATTATTATACTTACAGAACCTGTTTAACTTATATATTTTTTTATACCTTAAAAGGATAACATAAGCGAAGCTAAAATTGCGAGCCTCACAAATAAATATAGAAAACAACATCATTAGTATATGGATAGAGATATTTCCCTTCATAATTACAAGTTTTCGCTATAACAGTGGACCGTAGAAAACATATTTCATATATTGTTTTGCTTTTATACATTTCGACTGGCATATTAGCTTATTTCTTACTGAGTTTGTTTATTAAACCTGAGGACGTAAGTCATGTATCATCCCAGGGTACTGTAATATTTTCCTTCTTTATTAAAAAAATACGTGTATAATCACAATAATACAAAACTTGCTAGGTTGTGGTTAGCAGCGCAAGTTCTTTTTAATAATAATTATTATGAAACTTATTTAATTCAATTCTTGTTTTTTGAAAACATTGTGTTTAAATATATAAAATAGATGATATTTTATGAATAATATAACCTTCTATTTGAAATAAAATATACAGTATAACCTCCATTATCCGGGGTAATGATAGATATGGGGTTCATAAATAATCGGAAGCCCCGGATAATCAAATTATAACATTTTATTGACTTCACTCTTTCTAGAAAATGAATTTTACTAGCAGTTACCAGAAACTTATGATACTGCGAGCCGTGATTTTCTTTTCAGTATTTTATTTCATAATTTTTAAGAATAATTACATACCTGATTATAATTACATTGTAATTGTTAAAAAAATATGATAATAATCTCAAGTTATAATTTTATTATATAATAAATATTACGAACTATAAAAAAATCGAGCAAAATAGAAAAAAAATGTTATATTTTTTTTATAACCATTAGCCCCTTGAAACCCCGGTTAATCGAAACCTTACTCTGTACTGTAATTATATTTTATTAGAGATTATTAGATTCAGCGAAGTAATCGGAGAGCTAGACCTAGTGTCTAGGCATTTCGTTCTCTGTCAGAACTCAACGCCGCGTTGTGCTTTATTTATGAGGCAAAACGTTAATTATTTATTCATAAGACAAAAAAATATTAAATATTCCTAATAACTATTCCTAATACTAATACAACATCTGATAGTGTAGATGTTCATGGGTGAAGGTAACCACTTACCATAAGATGGTCCTTCTGCTCGTTTGCCATCCGTTATCCATAAAAACAAAAAAAACTCCTTTAAATATCCATATTAACTTAAAAAAAATAATAAATTAAACCATATCATTCATTAACAGTAACTTTAATTAGTTTCAGCAAGCCCAGTCCTAGATTTTCTTTAAAATACTCAAAAAACAATCAAAGCAATAGTTAACAGTAATTTATCTTTCAAAACTTTAACTGACAAGTTAAAGTTAACGTCACTAACTTGTTCATTGTTCACTTTAGAAAGATATAAAGGTTTAATTAAAGCCATTAAGTCTTCTTCAAGAATTGAGATTGTTATCATGTTTATAAAAGCAACCCGCATACATTGCACGTTGGGATTTATGTATATTACCTAAGGATATGTGAAAATGCATCTTTTACGTATGCTATCTGACTGTCAAGATGTTCTTGTGATGAGCTTTATAATATGATGTAGAATTTTTGTGTAAATGTCAGTGCTGAATAAGAAAAATGGGTATTAGAGCTTTCAGTGGTAAAAAATAAAGAATAACTTTCTGTACTTAAATAATATTTAGTATTTTCATTTCTTCGCTCTGATAACAAGGTAAAGCGTGGCGTTGAATTCCGCTATTCAGCACGGTTGGAGTTGGGAACGTTAACGTTAATAGAGAGCAAAGTGTCAACAATTAAAATAACATCTTGTAGAGGAATTTGATACATTCTCTTAGAACAAAATACGAACTGAAGTTCAGTTCAGTTGGTATTTGTTCCCCTCGTCTCATCTAGGTAGTAGTCTAGTATAGAAAATCAAGATTTATTCCATTTCAAGAACACATTCCTCTGGGATTGTGCAGTAAGCAATATTACGTATAGCAATTTTGAAATAGATATTCACACTAAATCGAATAGGGGGAAACGCGTCGATAGCATAATACATTAGAAAATTGTATATTTTTATTTTGGTTATATTTTGTGTACATTATTGTGAATGTATAGATAAAATATATTTTTTTATCTTTACGCTGTATCCCGCACATAGTAGGAAACCTGAGAACCTAGTCTTAAGACACTCCGTTCTCTTATGACCTGTTTCTGACTATCCTCTGAATTAAGGTACTGTGTGCTGAGTGGCGGAATTCAAGGCCGCGCTTTACCTTGATACCAAAGCAAGGGAAAAAATACTAAATATTAATAATTATAAATATTTAATATTATCATTCTTTGGAATGAGTATCAAACCTACAATCAGTCGCGTTTACAGTCGCACGCTTGTGCCTCTGCGCCACAACAGTCCTCAGCTATAATAATCTACATATTATATTTAATAGAAATTGATAGACATTTGAACTTTTGGTTTTATTTAAAAATATATATATATACATTTGACAATGAGATTTCTTTTATGTAGTATGAAGTATATATTTTGTTTTAATTTAAATTTCATATTAATACTTACATATATCAATTATTCACAGATTCTTTAATAATTGTTTTAGAGTCCAGATATGTTTTATATTTAAATTCAGTCATATAAAATATAGATGTATGTCTTTGTGATGCTGTGAATAGTATCAAGCCACACACGATGGTTGTATGTTTGATACAAGTTATCACTTGACTATCGTCAAGAAATTATTATAATATTCGGCCTGGTTAAACAAAACTCAGAGTTGAGTTTCGTCACTCAAATTTGGTATCTAAAAAATTGGATAAGGTTTTACACTCAGATACGAGATATTCTGAATTGAGTGGCGAAACTCAACGCTGTACTACATATATGTCTCGCGTGGGAATCGAACCAAACAACCTAATACATTTACAGTTAAACATTTTTCTACTCCCCAATGGTCACCATTATTAATTATTATTACTATTTTCATATAATTGTAACAGATTATCATAAAATGTTATGATATCTCGGTATAAATTTAAAATTACTTTTTCTGTATGCCAAATTTTTATAAAAAAATCGTATTCCAGAAACACAATATGTATTCCAAGCATAGCGACATTTGCATGCGTATCTTCATTTATTTCTTCTAAGTCATTCAATTCTAAAGTAATGTATAAATAGAATACATCCGGAGCGCCTCAGGGAATTTCTTTTTTAAATATAGACTATATTTAATTTTGACTGGCATCATAAAATAAAATGTAAGGACGGAGCCTTAATGCTTTCACTTCTCTTCGCTTATCTTGTATGACAAAATGAAAATGTAACGTAAAAATGTTATATCAGTGAACATTTCAAAGGGATCACTAAAGCGTAATTAAGTAGCGACTAGTTACTTCTTCATTACGCTTTAGTGGTCTGAAAAACTGTAGTTTACACTAGTGTAAACTACAGTTTTTCGTTTAAAGTCAACCTTTAAATTAATTTTGCAATACGTTATGCCACTGAACATACAAGGTATTTTAATTAATTAATTTAGCTCTGCCAATAATGCAACAAATGTAGCATATGTACTAACTGTTGCTTCAGTCAAGTCGGTCGGCAAGTTCGGTATCTACAATGCCACATAGGTACAAACATGCAAGACTGATAAGCACAAGTCCGTTAAAAAGGTGATCATGTAGGGTTCACCTAAATTTACTAGTAATCAATATTGATAGAGTAAGACATTGAATGGTATTCTCAAAGGAGTCTAGCCAAAACGTTGATATAAAAGGTCGAGGTAGTCACGGTCACGCTTTTGCTGTCAGTAGCAATATAAAAAAGTCAATGGTGTTAATACTAATGACATTTTGAAACTAAATAGGATAGCTAATTTATTTCTGAGAAGAACTGTTCTCTATAATTATAGAATATGTCAATTTTAAAATAACATTATATTTTGGGTGTTTAGTGTCGTACTTTTAGTAAAATGTAAGATTTTTTTACAACATTCTTAAGATTACTTTTTTATTTCTTTTTGGCCATTTGTGCGCAGTGTGACATTGTTTAGCTGTGTAAGCGAGGGTTGTGGATTCGATATTATAATTTATTTTCATTTTTCCACTTTGGTATGACAAAGTACGGCGTTGAGTTTCACGACTCCAACCTTAATCTAGAATTCAGGCAAAAGGTAGAGAATGACGTATTTTCTGAGCAGCTTAAAAATATATTTTCACGCTTGTAACATCAAGAATGATATAGTCCATATTATAAATTTCTACTCCTATATCAAGATTTACTCTGAAAGGTTTCAAAATTGAGAAGAATTACAGTACATATTTATCTATGATAATTCAACTATTAATTCATCCTAGTAATTCTACTTTTCAATATCTAATCCTTTCTAATTAAGTATAACTGAGTTATAATTGTGACTTTTAGTTATATTATCTAATTTTAATCCTAATAAAATATGTTCATTATACAATTACAAAAGAGGCAGATGAAGATTTCGGAAATGATGTATGAAAAATCAAACGAATTGATGAATCAAAAGTAAAATTTTAATTATTAGTTATTCAATATTTGTTTCTTTACCCTGCCAATAATTACCAATTCTTTAAAGTGAATTAATTACATACTCTTCTCTATAAATCCCATAGGAACTAACAAACGCTTAACTGATTAAAAACTTGTGTATCTTGATTGATTGAGCAAATGTATACCCTAATTGAATCGGTGAGTGCAGAAACAACGTAAGTCCGGATTTTTTAATTTTGCAGGAGGGAGGAAAAAGTGTATAACGTGACTTTCTAAGCTAGTTTAAATCGATTACTATTTTTTGCATTTTTTGTGACTTACATTGTATCTACTCTCACAAATATATACTACACAATTTATTTACACGTACGGGAATGCAGTGACAAACAATACCATTCTCAACTTTCTTCATTAACTTATACATCTGTACTGAGTGACGCAATCTGACGCTAGGTCTAGCATAAATAAACAGGCCAAAATATATAGAATGCCTAGTTATTTGCCTTTAAAATAAATTATATTTATTTTATCATGCCTTGGCTCATGATTTGTCTAGTGGTTAGGATCCTTTATTGTTATGTTTGTAAATAGCCCACGTTCTTTTAGAGATTCAGAGGTAAGAGTGTTAAGAAAGTTCCAATCGTAATATATTAATATCGCATAATAGCCGTCAGAAGGTAATCTCCCTTTTTATAAATTTGCCATCCGAAGGTATCGACTTGTTAATGTGTTAATTAGCCATCAGAAAGGTTTATAGTAATCATTATATCATCGAAATTCCGTTGAAATCACCCACAGCTCGTTCCAAAGAACAGCCGTAGACGCGTCCTATCTATCTCCCACTTATAACTATCCATTGTAGTCATAATAAGAAGAAAGATAGCTAATGGCCCCGCCCCGCCACGAACCATGAAATCCTGCCTGGCTGATTGAATTTTGCAATAACCACGCAGTCGTATGAACTCTCCAGGACGCAACGGAACAGTCAACATATATGATACTTACAATGCCTAAGCAAAAGATCAATTATTAGTTAGCTGTTCTTCCTATCTTTCTAAAGTTTTAGTTTTTGTTACGCATTTTAATATTATGATTCGGTTTTTGTTGTTAATTGATTTGTGAGATCAATTTTCGTAGTGTTGATTGATTTGTGAGATCAATATAAGTCGTTGGTTCGCATATCAATTCGGACGCACAACCACCAGGCGGCCGTCAATGTTATATACACGCACAGCGCAATCAAGGCAGTCGTTTGTCTAAACTAACACTTGAACTCGGTCAAGTGCCACCGAAGTCTGATATCAGCAAGCCGTAGTCTCGCTAAACATCGAAAGTCGAGTGTCACAAGTGCTCCACCACAAAGGTGTTAGACAAACTGGCGGACACTACTACGTACTCCAAAGTTTCGAGACATAATAGTATAGCGCTCCTCATAAGGATGCTTCTAAAACGTACTTCAAAACGCATGGGACATGATAGCATCGCGTACCCATTCATCCTACATCAATGGTGTAGAACAACAGAAATAAAGTTATATCAATATCATCAGCCGCACGAGTATCGCTTACGCAACGCAAGGCAGCTTCCGACACGATACAACCAACCAACTCCGCCATAGCAGTTCACTTAAGCCTAAAACATAAGCCTCAGTGACGCTAAGCAACATTGGGTTGCGCCACCGACATCGGTTATCAGTAAACTATAAAGCTCACCGAACCCCTATGGTCAGGTGTCGCAAGTCGTATAACCATCATCCACCATACAAGTATCGCATAAGCAACAAGACAGCTTCAGACTCGATACAACCTTCCAACATCGCCATAGCAGTACACCGAAGCCTAAAACATAAGCCTCAGCGACGCTAAGCAACATTGGGTTGCGCCACCGACATCGGTTATCAGTAAACTATAAAGCTCACCGAACCCCTACGGTCAGGTGTCGCGAGTCGTATAACCATCTTCCTCCATACAAGTATCGCTTACGCAATGCAAGACGGCTTCAGACTCGATACAACCAACTAACACCGCCATAGCAATTCAACTAAGCCTAGGACATCGGCCTCAGTGACGCTAAGTAACATTGAGTTGCTCCACTGACAGCGGTTATCAGTAAACAATAAAGTTCACCGAACCCCGTCGGTCACATGTCGCAAGTTATATCAATATCCTCCGCCATACAAGTATCGCTAATGCGACGCAAGACAGCTTTGAACACAATACAACCACCCAACGTCACCATAGCAGTTCACTTAAACCAGACGTTTCAGTCTCAGTGACGCTAAGCAATGTTAGTTTATCTCTCTTAATCATCACTTAGAAGATCCACTATATGTATCGCCCCAGTACATATATACGTCTTATTAGACTTTTATTCGTATAGGAATTATGCCAATTTCCTCTTAAATGCCATATATCATATTTATATTTCATATGCGGTTTGAGTCTTATAGCGCATTATATTTGTTCGTATATCAGTATATAGGAAGGTTGACTCAACACCGCTGCATTACCACATGCTGCCTCCCTATATATGCCACGCAACTGTTATGACATTCGGGAGGGGGCAACCTAAAACTTTTAGCACATTTAGTATGGCATTACATGAACAACAACCGTTTTTCAGACGTGACGCACACAATGTGACATTTTCATACAAAGTGACATGTTCGTTCACTTTCATTTGTTGAAATTGATTACGTGTTATTATTTTGTATACATAAAATTTATATATTTATTTTCCATATTTAATATTATATTTTATTTGCATTTCGAATTTTATTTATATTTCATATTTTACTTATA